>PRKT01001098.1:2401-92181 GCA_003671525.1 Saccostrea glomerata
TTTTTTTAGATTTTTTACATATTTCTATTATATCAACCATAAACATTTAGTAATACGTATATTGTTCATATTACTAATATTGGTTGGATTAAAACTGTTTTATTTAAAAAGTATTTTACACTTAAAGTATATTCTGAAGATAAAATGTTTATTAAAAAAAATTGTTTGCAATATTTTCTTAAGATATAAAAAAATATTTTTTTTGAAAGTATGTGTATAAGCTTCATTTGTTAAATTATGAAATCCCAAGGCATTTTCAAAAGGAAACACAATTTATATTGGTCTTGTGCAACAAGATCTGAAATTTGTGTCTTTAGCTCACCTGAGCCGAAGGCTCAAGTGAGCTTTTCTGATCACATTTTGTCCGTCGTCCGTCCGTCCGTCCGTCTGTCTAGCTGTCCGTCTGTCTGTCCGTCCGTCTGTCTGTCCGTCCGTCTGTCTGTCCGTCTGTAAACTTTTCACATTTTCCACCTCTTCTCAAGAACCACTGGGCCAATTTTGACCAAACTTGGTACAAAGCATTCTTGGGTGAAGGGAAATTTAAATTGTTAAAATAAAGGGCCAAGTCCCCTCACAAGGGGAGATAATCAAGAAAAGGCAAAAATAGGGTGGGGTCATTAAAAAATCTTCTCAAGAACCACTGGTCCAGAAAAGCTGAAACTTACGTCGAAGCATCCTGGGATAGTGTAGATTTTAAATTGTTCAAATCATGACCCACGGGGGTAGGGCGGGGCCACAATGGGGAATAAAAGTTTTACATAGAAATATATAGGAAAAATGTTTGAAAATCTTCTTAAGAACCACTGGGCCAGAAGAGCTGAAACTTATGTGGAAGCATCCTGGGGTAGTTAAGATTCTAAATTGTTCAAATCATGACCCCGGATGGAGGGGCCACAATGGGGAATCAAAGTTTTACATAGAAATATATAGAAAAAATCTTTGAAAATCTTCTTCTCAAGAACCATTGGTCCAGAAAAGCTGAAACTTATGTGGAAGCTTCCTGGGATAGTGTAGATTTTAAATTGTTCAAATCATGACCCCCAGGGGTAGGGCGGGGCCACAATGGGGAATAAAAGTTTTACATAGAAATATATGGAAAAATCTTTGAAAATCTTCTTCTCAAGAACCATTGGTCCAGAAAAGCTGAAACTTATGTGGAAGCTTCCTGGGATAGTGAAGATTTTAAATTTTACAAATCATGACCCCCGGGGGTAGGGCGGGGCCACAATGGGGAATAAAAGTTTTACATAGAAATATATAGGAAAATCTTTGAAAATCTTCTTAAGAACCACTGAGCCAGAAAAGCTGAAACTTATGTGGAAGCATCCTGGGGTAGTTAAGATTCTAAATTGTTCAAATCATGACCCCGGAGGTAGGGCGGGGCCACAATGGGGAATCAAAGTTTTACATAGAAATATATAGGAAAAATCTTTGAAAATCTTCTTCTCAAGAACCATTGGTCCAGAAAAACTGAAACTTATGTGGAAGCTTCCTGGGATAGTGTAGATTTTAAATTTTACAAATCATGACCCCCGGGGGTAGGGCGGGGCCACAATGGGGAATAAAAGTTTTACATAGAAATATATAGGAAAAATCTTTGAAAATCTTCTTCTCTACAACCACTGAGCCAGAAAAGCTGAAACTTATGTCAAAGCATCCTAGGGTAGTGTAGATTTCAAATTGTTCAAATCATGACCCCCGGTGGTTGGGCGGGGCCACAATGGGGAATCAAAGTTTTACATAGAAATATATTGGAAAATCTTTGAAAATCTTCTTAAGAACCACTGGGCCAGAAAAGCTGAAACTTATGTGCACATGGAAGCATCCTGGGGTAGTGTAGATTTCAAAATGTCTAAATTATGATAAGTGGGGGTAGGGTGAGGTCGCAATATGTATTAAAAGGGGGAAATCTGGTAAAGAACAGAATGGTCAAAGCTTCTCAGGTGAGCGATGTGGCCCATGGGACTCTTGTTTCTTCAATAAATGTTCTGATTTGAATTATATGATCTTAAATTAACTAACAATCCTTAGCTGCAGGACTGTAGGATAATGGTTTTATGAATTAGTCTTTGTTCCTAACCAAAGGCCTTTGGATCGCTTAAAAGAAAATTTGTGTGTAAAAATTTTTTTTTTTTTTGCAACACCTCAATTTTTTTTCTAAGCTATCTGAAGGCCTGTGTTCCTAACGCTACAGATCCTGTAATAAATTTTTTTTGCAATTCATGGCGCAAGATTTTCTGCGCAGGGTTGGGGAGAATTTTTCTCTTTGAAGGTTTGATCAATCAATTTCCTTTCATTCTCCATTTCTAGACATTTATTTTAACTAACTCACCCTTTATAGTTGTCTCTATGAAGGAATTTACATAGTTAATGCTTATCCAGAACAGCAAAAACTATATATTTACATGTATATAAGATTGCGTGCATGGATTAAAGCTGTATACATGTATTGGTTAATCAAAGCAGAGTCCAAGAAATAGTTTGTATCTTTCATATTTCTGATAACAGTTCATAAAATGATCAAACGTTATGAGCATACATTCATTAAGTAAAAATGTGATCAAAATATCCAACTCTTTATAATAGAAATTTAAGTCCACTCCTCAACAATTCTGATTTTAAGTTAACCTGACAGGCTTAACCATGCACTGTTTATTCACTTTTACCTTTCATGAAAGGCTATGCTATTGCATATACTAGTAATATTGTACAGTGTAATTTGTTTTGTTGTTTTGAACATATTTTATTGATATCAATCAAAAGGATTGGAAACAAGTTCTAAAAACTTAAAGAATTCCTCTCCTTATATAATACAATATGTCATGCAAAAAGAAAAAAATAGTACAATTGATGCATGAATAAATAGATACATTATAATGTAATACATCATTTAGAAAATCTATATGTTTCGTCAATAAATTTATGAACAGCAGCAAAAATACTGTTATTTATCTGCAAAGGCAAATTAATATCACCACATTATAATATATTAATATCAATAGAAACCAAATCAAGCATGAACAAATGATTAAAAAGAGTACTTCTAGCATTAGAATAATTTGTGCATGCAAAAAAGAAATGATACACATCTTCATTTTTTCCACAGAAACATAATGGACTACTTACAATATTCCGTTTATATAGATCATGGTTAAGTATACAGTAATGTCTTAACTTCTTCTTCTTCTTCTTCTTCTTCCTATGAAGTGAAGGGTCGCTGCTGCGGCATTTTCTCACTTGGTTAAAAACGTGTACGTGAGGGGGAGTCTTGGTATGTATGATATTTGTGTATCGTTTGCCAAAAGAAAAGTATGGTGGTGGAATATCAATTTTTGTTGTCAAGTTTTTTCGAAATGTTTGACAGTGTAATAATATACAGTAGATTGGTAATCCTTGCTAAAAAGTTGATTATATATTTTTTTTCTAAATATGTTCCGATCCCTATATTTTCATCTGAAAGAAAAAGAAGAGATTGTTTAAAATATTAATTATCTTCTAATTTTTATGAATAACATAGGAATAATTTTTTTTAAGCAAAAAAATTACATATTTTCAAGGTAAGCTCTTGTAATTCTTCCTGTTCTTTTACAGGTCAATGTCAGCTCTATCTCTGTTCCACTGAATGACATTTGCACCTCTATAACACTTGAGCCCATAGTTTTACCATTTTCGAATTCGAGCACCTTGCATCCAACAAGAAAACAACCTTCATCGGTTACATATGTCGGGTTTTCGTTTGTACTTCCATAAACCTTTAGAGTAGCCGCTAACTCCTTTTCACCTTTACTATATGTTTGAGTAGACTGGTATCTGTCGTTCGCTAAAATTGAATCCATTCTCACATGCCGATCAAAAATGTTCCTACAGAAATATGCTCCATCCATCTCAAATTTATAGTCTTCGCTGTGTTTCCCTTCGCAAAATGGAACAGAACACTCTATTCCATACGTATACCTAGCTCTTCTTTCTTGAATAAGGTTTGGTTCATGTCCAAATATGACAGCTCCTTTCAACACTGAGAGACCAGGATCTTCTGGTATGAGAAGTTTCATTTCTGGAAATTTGTTTTTCAGCGCGTCTCTGAGTATGTGAGACTCGGCGTAACCGCCCACAAGAAATATCAATCTTACACCATCTGCACTTGGATGAGACAATATGCTTTGAATGTGAGCACAAATCTTTGAAATTGAAGGAGTAAAAAACGATGCAAATATTTCAGGGGTAATAAACATTTTGTCCATTTTGATATTAACTTTATCCTTTAGATCTTCGATTTCAGAAATTTTCTTGTCGACTTTTATTTGATTCAATGTTTCAAACATTTTTCGTATTGTTTTTGGCATTTTTAACTGTACATTCGAATTCTTTCGACTTGGTATAAATGCCCTCTTCTTCATTTCAAAATCTCTGGTCATTTCTAGTGCACTTTCAAGTTTTTCCTTTTTGAATTCATCCACAACATTTTTGCCAACAATTTTCTCATAAAATTTCTCCATCTCTTTGTTCACACTCGTACCTCCCCAGTCTCCTCCAGAAGCTTTGTAAAGTTCTCGTACGTGACCTTCTTCATCTATCATTTCATGTACGGCAATGTCCACAGTTCCACCTGAAGTAGGTAATTATATTTATCTTTCAAAATTTTTGTCATCTCTAGTTGTAAAAATGTTAAAAACATTGCAAAAAGGAAGCAATGGATATGACATTATTGGTAAATACAGTTCAAGGAATGAGAAGATTTTTATTCTTTAGCGGAAGACCTTTTTGTTTGTCTTAGGATCTTTCCCACTTTTTTGTTATTATTATAAGGTCTTTCAACTTCTTTCAAAAGACCTCACCGTTTTTTTCTGTTTCCTATTATTATAATACCCTTTTCATAGTACACGTGATTTCTCGGAAACTACAAGAACGATTTCAAAGTTATTTAAGTAATGAAGATGAAGACTTTTTTTTCCTTTGATAAAAAATTACTTTCCTTAGCATTTTTGTCCAAATACTTTTTTTTCAAATTGTCATTTTGTCAATTGGAAAACCTATTATTTGTAAGACCTATCAAATTATATTTACCTTCTTATTTAAGGAATATATCTAATTCTTTGCCAAATTATTCGATTATAACCTGGTTTGGGTCACTTTACGCTTTATAATCCGCGAAGCGGACTATAAAAAAGCGTAAACTGACCCAAACCAGGTTAGAATCGAATAATTTGGCCAAGAATTAGAGTCATTCCTTGTAATTTAATTTTAGAATAATAAAACAACTGTGGGTGTAAAATTATGCTGTTTTTTCATGAGTTCAAATTTGCCGCTCAATAATACATCCCTAGTAACGGAAGTGATATGAATCAAAGGGAGGTAAAAACTGAAACACAGATCAAGCAGCCATGGTGTTTGTTTAATGTTTACACGAGGTAAGATCGAGGTAATATTTGAAGTTAAAGATATATTCATTAAATCTGAAATTTTCCATGAATCCCAAGGACTGGAAATGAGGGGATTGCATGGATACAGATGATTCAGCTTGTCAATGGGGTGTGTCCCCATACCAAACCAGGTTATTGAGAATATTTTGCGTTCCTTTTTGGAAATCAACCAATGAGAGACTAGAATACAAACAAAATTAAATAAATGTTGTTTGCATTTAAAGTGAATGGAAATCTATTGCATTAAACACCATAAAACAGACAGGGTGCGTGCCAAGAGGTTAAAGCATGCGTTTTAGTTTGACGTCAAAAATCGTTGAACGCCGAGGAAGTGCAACGTCATAAGCGAAAATCGAACAAGCTAATTCAGAGAATTTGTGTCCCCCGCTTAGGGAAAAAGTAAACCATGCGCAGTTCGGGGGGGGGGGGGGGGGGGGGGTCGAATCCCCCTGACTGAATTTGTTGAATTATTAAATGTATAGATGTATACATCTATACATTTAATAATTCAACAAATTCAGTATATATACTGAAGCAAATGAGTTATGCCAATATGCATATAAAAATTTGACTGTTTATTCTTAATTATGTGTATTGAAGATTCCATTTATATGGAATAATTATCACACTGTAGTGATGATTTTATGAGTTTGTACAAGTCAGACCTCATATTTTTTTCATGCTGAAAACTATCATTTAATAAAAAAAAAGTATTTCGGGAAAAAAATGGATCCTCTGGGATTCAAACCCGGGATCTCTCGCATGTGAAGCGAGACACATACTCAGTACCACTACACAACGTAACCGCTTTCAATATTGGCGAATATTATATGCAAACATAAAGTGACATATATGTATATATTCACAATCGGAATTGTCAAAATTTTACTTAAACAGTTCTAATGGATGTAATAAGAAAATAAAGTCCACCGAGAAAAAAAAAATTATACCTAATAACTCTCCCTATGCCCCTGTGCTAAAACCAGCGACAAGTAATACAATAAATACTAATAAAACAAAAGGGGTGGGGCCCTTTGAGAAGGGTGAGAGAGATCCTTGGGAGTTTTGGTATAAAGATACATTGCAAAAGCTATAAATCTTTTTGAAATATCGCTCGGAAAGAGTAGTGTTACATACAGACAGAATGTATGAAATTAACCTCAGAATGACCTCAAAATCAATAGGGATCTTCCTTAGGCCACAGGGAGTTTTGTAAGATTTCATTGCAAAAGATCAAATGGTTCTCGAGATATTCCGCGGAAACGAAAGTGTTATAACAGACAGAATTTGCGAATTTATGACCTTAACCTTTAAACTTATGACCTCAAATTCAATAGGTTCAAGCGGAGGACAGAAAGTTCAAACCACGCTCAATTGAGCAAAAGTTGCTCCGTTGGCTGATCCATTAACTGCAGCTTACTCGAAGGTTTTCAAATATAAGCCACATTAAATTCGCAGTTAAGGAAGAAAGTTATAAAATGTAAACATAAGCAATGAATCAATATTTTTTTAAAGATATAGTCTCATAGCTGCAACGGTGTGCGCAAATTGAGTAACGCGCGTCACTTAAATATCATGGAAATGGGGCTACTCTTTAAAAAAAAAGATCTAAAGGATAGAAAGTGTAATACCCGTATATACTGGCCTATAATTTGGCCCGCCTATAAGTCGGTTGCATTTTTTGTCCCCCACTTGAAAATAAGTGTCTCTGTCTGTAACGCTATCGTTTCCACGCGATATCTTGAGTGCCTTTTAAGCTTTCGCAATGAAATTTTGCATAGTGACACCATATGAACTAAAGAAGAACCCTGTTGATTTTGAGATCAAAGGTCAAGGTCATGATTCGAAAATTCCATCTGATATTGCACTTTCGTTTCCGCGCGATATCTCGAGAACCCTTTGAGCTTTGCAATGAAATTTAATGTAACAACTCCCTGTGGCCTAAGGAAGATCCCTTTTGATTTTGAGGTCAACGGGTCAAAGTTCAAGGTCGTAAATTTATACATTCTGTCTGTGCGCAACACTAGGCTATCGTTTCCGGGAGATATTTTAAGAAGATTTTGAGCTTTTGCATCGAATTCTATACCAAAACTCCCTAGGACCTCTCTCACCCTTCTCAAAGTGTCCCGACCCCGTGCATGGGGATCCGGGTTAGAATAGGTCCTCAGTACCCCCTTGATTGTCGTAAAAGGCGAATAAATGGGGCGGTCCTTCGGATGAGACCGTATAAACCGAGGCCCCGTGTCACAGCAGATCCCTCCCTGCTCAAAGGTCGTAAGTGCCGAGCATAAGCCTAAATTTGCAGCCCTTCACTGGCAGTGGTGAGGTCTCCATATCAGTGAAATATTCTGGAGATGGACGTTAAACAGTATACAATCAATCAATCAATCAGAATGTCCCGCCTCGTTTGTTTTGTTAGTATTTATTGGATTACATGTCGCCAGTTTTAGCACAGGGGTATGAGGAGAATTATTACGTATAAAACAGGTTCTCGGTGGACTTAATTTTCTTATTACATCTATAAGAACTGTTTAAAAAAGGCTAAATTACACACCATGCATTGTGTAAAATTTTGACAATATCGAACGTGAATATTATATACATGTATGTGACTTCATCTTTTCATATAATTACTGCCAATTAAAGGCGGTTCCATGGTCAAGTGGTATGTTGCTCGCTTCACATGTGAAATGTTACTCGGAGGGGGTGAATTTACCCCCCCCCCCCCCCCGCCCCCCCCCCCCCCCGAGTAACAATTCATTAAAATTGGTTGCAATTGAAGGGTTTGACGATTTCCCTTAAAACAATGGTTGATTTGGGATGCATGTACAACGGTCAACATGATTTTGTGTGCTATGTGTAACGATTTCAAATGATGTTAGCCTTAAAAATATTTATGATAATGATTATGACTTTTTTCCAAGGCAATGTTACACTCAACTACATGCAATATTTATTATATTATACTGAATGTTTTATACAAATACATATAACAGCGAATCGAGCGCGCATAAATTCTGCGCAGTCACTATTTTTTGCAATATCAACCGTCGTCAAGCAATGTTGACTGTTGCTACGCAGAAGGGCGTGGCTTCATTATTCAGCGTGTAATAGTGTTTCTAAACAAATGCTTCTCAGATTCAAGTAATTTACTTGAAAGTACGAGTATAGTATCAATACTTACCGCCCGCATCGCAAACTAAATATTTTATTCTCCCTCCACTTGCACTATATTCAGCAGACATCTGGGTTTTAATTGTTGAAAAATTGGTGTAAATTGCCGCTGCCTCTGGTTCAAGTGCTATCATCAGCGCACTGTTGGCAATCCCGGCCTATAAAATATACTCAGTACATGATACAATGCATGTGTTATACGTATTAAATATATTTGTCATGTATCTATTCATTGTTTGATTGTAAAGGCGTTCTGAATTTAAGCCACAAGTTAAAGACGTTCCTCAGAAGATATTCCTTCTTTGTCATCAATAATAAATAATGCAAGAATTGATTAATATAATTGTGATATTCCATCACAATAATTTGTATTTTTAGCTCACCTGAGCCGAAGGCTCAAGTGAGCTTTTCTGATCAAAATTTGTCCGTTGTCTGTCGTCGTTGTTGTCGTTGTCGTTGTCGTCGTAAACTTTTCACATTTTCATCTTCTTCTCAAGAACCACTGTGCCAATTTCAACCAAACTTGGTACAAAGTATCCTTGGGTAAAGGGGAATCAAGTTTGTTCAAATGAAGGGCCATGCCCACTTCCAAGGGGAGATAATTATGAATTTGTGAAAAATTAATGGCATTTTTAAAAAATCTTCTTCTCCAGAACCGCTGGGCCAGGAAAGATGAAACTCATGTGGAAGCATCTTCAGGTAGTGTAGATTAAAGTTTGTTCAAATCATGACCCCCGGGGCAAGGGTGGGGCCAAAATGGCCGACCCAAGTTTTACATAGGAATATATAGGAAAAATCTTTAAATATCTTCTTCTCCAGTACCACTGGGCCAGGAAAGATGAAACTCATGTGGAATCATCCTCAGGTTGTGTGAATTCAAATTTATGCAAATCATGACCCCCGGGGCAAGGGTGGGGCCAAAATGGCCGACCCAAGTTTTACATAGGAATATATAGGAAAAATCTTTAAAAATCTTCTTCTCCAGTACCACTTGGCCAGGAAAGATGAAACTCGTTTGGAATCATGCTCAGGTAGTGTGGATTCAAGTTTGTTCAAATCATGACCCCCGGGGCAAGGGTGGGGCCAAAATGGCCGACCCAAGTTTTACATAGGAATATATAGGAAAAATCTTTAAAAATCTTCTTCTCCAGAACCACTGGACCAGGAAAGATGAAACTCATGTGGAATCATCCTCAGGTAGTGCAGATTCAAATTTGTTCAAATCATGACCCCCGGGGCTAGGGTGGGGCCAAAATGGCCGACCCAAGTTTTACATAGGAATATATAGGAAAAATATTTAAAAATCTTCTTCTCAAGAACCACTGGGCCAGGAAAGATGAAACTCATGTGGAATCATCCTCAGGTAGTGTAGATTCAAGTTTGTTCAAATCATGACCCCCGGGGCTAGGGTGGGACCAAAATGGCCGACCCAAGTTTTACATAGGGATATATAGGGAAACCTTTTAAAATCTTCTTTTCAAGTACTTCAAAGCTATGATTTGTGATATTTATATGGAATCTTTCTCAGGTAGTGTAGATTTTAGTTTGTTCAAATGATGAACGCCTGGAAAGGGGGGGGGGAGTAATTTCAAGCCTGATGTGCTCAGGTGAGCGCTGTGGCCCCTGGGCCTCTTGTTTTTTAAAGAAGCATGACTTTCTTTTAAAAAGGAACTGTAATTATTAATTAAGAATAGTAAGAAATAAACAAAAATCATCTTCTTATCTAGACTTTAGATTTAAGCAATGTTCATTTTCAAATTATTAAAAAATATATATATATATTTAAACCATAACATGATTACCGAAACGTTATTACATGGCGGAGGTACTAGCATTTATTAGGTAAAATATAACTTTCCTTTCTTTCTTAGTATGGTGGTGAACCAACGAGAGTGTATTTTCAAGTACCAAACATCTAACTACTAAACTGTTTGAAAAAGGAGATGAATTTGTGTTTTTAGGTCTTCTGAGCCAAAGGCTCACAGAGCTAATGCTATGGCCATTTGTGTGCGGTGTGCGTTATATGGGCCATATAACTCAAGAACCCCTAGGCCAGTCATTGTCAAATTTGGCACAGGGTATCCTTGGCCCAAGGGCTACCAATTCTACTAACACTAGTTTTGGGACCCTAAACAAGGGGAAATAATTAGGAAAATAATAACAAAAGTACTGATTGCTAGATAGATCTTCTTCTCCAAAACCACCAGACAGATTTCTACTGAACTTACGAACAAGGGTCAGGATATCTTGAAGATTTACTTATTAGCTTAGAGTTATCAAACTCTGTCAGTTGATGCATCTTGAGTTTTCAAAAAATGTCAACCAAAAAGTAGGTAACGGTGACCTACGTTTGACATTTTATTCCTTTATATAGATATCCTAGGTTCTAACTGGCTTACAATCACCAAACTATGTCAGTTGATGCATCTTAGGTCTTCGGAAAATGTCAACCAAAAAGTGGGTCACTGTGACTTACTTTTGACAGTTTATGGCTACATGTATATTTAAGTATCTTAGGTAATTATTGGCTTAGAATCATCAAACTTTGTCAGTTGACGCATCTTGGGTTTTCAAAAAATGTTGACCAAACAGTAGGTCACTGTGACCTAGTTTTGAATTTTATGGCTATATTTAACTATCCCGGTTACATATTGACCGGGAATTGTTAAACTATGTCAGTTGAAACATCTTGCGTTTTCGGAGAACGTCGACCAAAAAATTAGGTCGCAATGACCTACTTTTAATTATCTTAGGTACTTATTGGCTTAGAATCATTCAAATTCGTCAGTTTATGCATCTTAGGTTTTGGAGAAAGACGTCTGAAAAGTAGGTCACAATGACCTACTTGTGACATTTTTTGGCTATATTTAAGTATTAGGGGTACGTAATGGCTTAGAATCGTCAAACTTTGTCAGATGATGCATCTTGGGATTTTGGAGAATATTTACCATAAAGTAGGTCACAGTGACCTACTTTTGAATATCTTGGGTACTTATTGGCTTAGAATTATTAATCTTTGTGAATTACTGCATCTTGAGTCCTCAAAAAATTTTTAAAATCAAAAAGTAGGTCACTGTATATTTTATAGCTATATGTATATTAAAATATCTTTAATCATAACTGGCTAAGAATCATCAAACTTTGTCGATTCATGCATCTTTGGATACTTAAAGTTAGAGGCTTCTAATAGAAGTGATAGGTTATACAATTTATCAGAAGAGCGAGTCAATGTCCTTGGGTCTCTTGTAGTTGTCAAGTTTCCACATATATGTGATAACATTCCGCTATCAGTTGCATATAGTGTTTACATTTTTCAACCTATTCCAAATCTAGAGCATACTAGATAGATAGATTGATTGTATGTTGTTCGAGAACTTTTCATTCATACAGAAAGGTCACCATATGCAATGTACCCTTTAAGGGTATCAAAGAAAGTACGTTACATATAAAATCGACCCTGTCCCCCAAAATCCGATGAAGATATTTTTGAGTTATGTATGAAATTTCCTCTTTTCAATTCAGCTAAATTTTTGTAATTTTTCAAATCATTCTCCTACTAAGCTCTGTAAATATAGTTAGTTTCCTATATTAGACATAGTCACCAGGACTTTATTATGTCTATCTGACGACGCTATGCAATTCGAGGGGAACCCATTTTCTGAAAATCAGGCATTGGCTTATTAAAATTGCTCACCAGAATTGTCTCTAAATTCTCTCTCAAATTATTGTGTTTTTATCACGATAAATCTTCAAAGGTCATCTTTAAAGTTATTCATATCATATAGGAGAAATTCGTAAAACTCGTATTTTCAGGAAATGCGAATGTAATCACCTACGATGCATTTTCCAATTTATATTTTATAAAAAAAAAAGCATGAGAAATAAAATTTATAGATATCATGGCTTTTGAAGCAATTGCACAATTTTCCTACATGCACAGATAAGGTAATCCAGTTTCTTTTATTTACTTCGATCGTATTTGAATGCATAGAATATAAAGATTTCCTATCAATGCATAATCCAATGATTAATAAACGTTGGTATCTTTGGTTAGATTAAAAACCTCAATTTCGTTAAACATGTAATTTTATGATATTTTTATAGGATGAAAATATCAACTTTTAAGTCCTTTTTTCAGAACTTCACAGAAAATTGCAGCACAAAGAGAGGTATAAAATGCAAGATTTTATATTCAAGCAGAGATGCATTTGGACGCAATTCACATCACACATATTTAACTGTTGGCGTTTTTTATAGTTGGCCTAAAGTCAGATGTTCTTGTGACAGGACGGAGCTCGGTTGATGATATATAGCGAAGATGCATTAATTTTTTTGAAAATTCCTTTCTCTGCTCCTGAGTATTAAACAAATTTACTACATACATAGTAGTTATGAATTAAGATCTAGAGTTCCTCTTCGAAAATTGTGAACTTCATGGCCCAAAAGTGAGGTGTTCTGATGTTTGGGTGGGGCTCTATTGATTTTAATGGTAAAGATAAATTTAATTCTTTTAAAATCCTTTTTCTCTGCTCCTGTACATTTAACAAACATACAACATACATAGTTATGATGAGGAAAGGGCTCCTTCTAAAATTGCGAATTGCATGTTCTCAGGGTCAGGAGTTGTGGCGACAGGGCTCTATTTATTAGATAATGTAGTAATTCTTTTAAAATATATTCTCTACTTCTAGGTACTAAACATTCATAGTTAGGATGAGGAATGGAGCTTCGTTGACAGTGTCAGGGGCGCTAGTGTTAGGATGAGGATATTCAAATTATATAGTTAAAATATGCTTATTCAATTTTGAAAATTGCTGAAATTAATAATTTAATATTGCTCAAATTAGGTGAAATGCATTTTTTAAAAGTAACCAAACTATAAACATGCTAAGTGTACAGTTATGATGAATAATACTGCCTCTTTCAAAAGTATGGAAGTTATGTCTCTAGATCTGGTTTATAACTTGAACCAAATTCAATTGTTAGAAAGGGTCACAATGCTCAGGTGACCTATAAGGTTCATGGGCCTCTTGCAATAATTATAAAGTTAACGTTTAATATCAATTAACACCTTAATAGTTGACAAATGGAAAAACTCCCGAATGGCCTAGTTTTTACAAGTATTTATGTATTCTCAAATCGTCTGCATATATGGGTGTGTGAATTTCTACATTTTTCGGTACGCTTTTTAATATATTTATACGAACGCGATGCACAAGTGTAAATTTTCATTCACAAACCATATGCAAATTCTAAGGATAATGCCATTTTTCCTTCTATTGAAAGGTTCATTTTGTAACGTCGAAAAAACTGTGGTCATTATTCTATGGGGTCAGTATTCGACTTTACACCAGAATTATAACTTTATGCATATAATGAATGTGAACCAAAGGTGATGCTGAAAGACAGGGTCATCAGCTAATCTTATGCAATACCTTTGAATCCAGATGCTATTTGCATTTACATCTACAGAAAATGGTAATTCATACAGAGCCCTACTAATCGTAAGATTATTTCGTACCTTCACAGCACAACGTCGCATGAATGATTTACAGGAATTTGTCCAAATGGCTGGTACTGTAATGACCCATCTAATGCCGTATTCGTTGATGTTAAGGTTTTTGGTGTGGATTTCTCTAATAGCTTCATTCTTTAGATGCTGAATTACGGCAGAAAATACTGTCAGAGCTGGGAGACTTTCCCCACTCTCCGATGACATTTGAATATTTTCAACTATAGCCTGCAATATATATTTTTTAAAATTCTTCTAAATCTCTGCCTGTTTAGAGACGTTGTCATATTACAGAAAAAAAGTTGATAAATACAACGAGTTTGTCAACTATGTCCATTCCTGTCAAAGAAAAAATATACTGTAAACGTATTACATTTGGCTGTGTATTCTTTTTAGCGCCTTTCGCGGAAAGCAGCCTCCGCTAAATCAAGTACATCGCTAAATGCTTTGTATACAAAGGTTTATGTAACGCACATTCAGAAAGCGCTAAATCAAATCTACGCCAACTTATTGAAAATTCGATTTCCGCAAAATATCGTACACGCCAAATATAATACATTTACAGTATTTTTGAGTAGAAGTTTCTGGTAGCTGACAATCAACATTTACTCGTTGTGAAATATTGGAAAACACCTTCAAACTATTTTCATTTCAAAAGAAATTTTGATGAAATGTAAGTATATTGTGGAAGCAAGAGAGCATCATGATAAGCGATAATAATAGACTATGAGCCTAATTTATAAGCACAATTGAATTAAGGTTCGATATAGACGTTTCTCTCATAGTCAAAGTACGTATGAATCAATAACCCCGACGCAATCACATCACTTTTACACAGAGTCGGGTTGAATGCAAGAATTGGTTTGTCGGACCATTTTTTAAACTGCTGCCGAGGATTGAGGCGACAAGCAACAGTAAAAAAACAGTTTGCAATCCGACTGATAGATCAGCTGTTGCACGAAACACCTGTTAGGCTGACAACACCTATCAGTAAAATGATTATTCCATACATTCGCACGAAACCCTACCCGATTAAATTGAATTTATAAACATTACCCGAGAAATATCTTTCAAAACATGCTTACCTCGCGAATCTATCAGCACTTTCTAAGCATTATGAAAGATAAGCCTTTGATCTTTTTTTGTGACATGGTACTCTTGTCATAATTTTCAGACTCACCATCAAAGCTACTTAAACTCTTGTTTGGATAATTTATTCATTTTTCCTAACCACAGTTGTTTAAATTGAAGGTCAAGTTTGAATTATGGCATATTTGCCAAAAATAATTCATAAATAGGTCTATCTTTTATCACGGTCTACTTGTTAAATGTTTTCAAAAACAGTTCTAAATCTTTTACAACAGATATCAAAAATCCATTTGAAAAATTAAATTCTTCAATGACCTATTAATGCATCTTTTAATATACACATGAACTAAACACATAGAACAACAAATTAATGCATTAAATTTTCGGGTGAGAAGACTTTACCCATTACGTCCTCAGACTCAATAAAAGATTTCCTTACATTTTGATAGAGAAAAGATGAAATTTTGGTCCAGAACTTTATTTAGTCTTAAAGTAAAAACTTTATATTTCTATATATTTACATTGAATCTTAGTATCTAATAAGAATCATTGTCCGAATAGAAAAAAATTACACCGAAAATAAACAAATAAGCATATTATATATCTTTTTTGAAGCTCTGAGATAACAGTTGAATAATCCAAATGTAATATAAATCCCGCTGTGTATATTGAGTATAAATATCCATGTGTTCATGCCAAAAAAAGGCAGTGAGGCTGCAAGGAAGTCGTGACGTCATAATTCACAATAACGCCCGCTGATAAACTTGGGGTGGTCGCATTATGATGTTTTAATTAAGGAATATTACTGTCTCAGTTTTCGATTTCATGATGTGATCAATCGATTGGCTTGCCGTGATAACTTGCATAAACGTCATTGGCGTTTATGCACAAATTATCACACAAGCCAATTGTTTGATCATCGTCATGAAATTGAAAAATCTGACAGTTATCTCTTATATTTACATGCTTTTGATTTCGCCAATCCACGTTCTCCAAGCCCTGCTTCTGTCTAGCTATTTGTCCCGCCCTGCACGTGATTTTTTTTAACCGCGCCTGTTGATGAACTTATACATTGATGGGGAAATAAAGGACATTTAATTATTTGTAATTTTATTTCGGACAAAGACACTGCAAATGTAAATATATGTAGTTTAAGCTACTCGCTTTTCTTCTTGTTTCAGTATAATAAAAAAAAGTTTGGTTACATGATTTGTGTATTATAAGCCTCATTCACATGGTATCCCCGAGAACTTAAATTTTTTCAGAAAACGTTTCCTTTAATGCAACGTTCTCTTTATTATCTCAGAATTTGCTCCCTTATTTTTAATTATTGATTACTTTTGTTGTCACACATATTTGCAGCACAATTATTTAACGGCCAATGTTCACCGTATAAGATGTATTTACAAAGAACAAATATCCCACGGAAGATGGCAATACTTAAGCTTTATCGTGGTCATTTGTCCGGCTATCATATACGTCTAGTTTTCTCAAACACTTCGAAACTATTTGACAGTTTTCATATTTACGTTGATCGGTTGGTAAAAACATGCATGATATGCACAATCTACGGCTTGCGTAGGGATTCTCACATTTAAAACAGCGAGAGAAAACGTTTATCTTTTAAATTCAACAATTTAAATTTGACTAGACTTTATAAAAATTAATAATTAAGACATTTTTTCTTCAGAAAGTAACGGTTACGTAGGGGGGAGTCGTTTATGGGAAAGCACATCGCAGGGGGAGTCGCAAAATAAAGTCAAATGCATATACTTGGTGTTGTTTTATCTCTTTTATACTGCCAATACCTTTTTATTTACTCGTAGAAATCTGTAAATCTATGTTTGGTTATTTACTTTATAATCTGAAGTTACGAAAAGAGATTTTTTTCTGTAGCTTTATCAGTTCCAGAAAACAATCAGCAATTCAGATTACATATCATTGGAGCACATGTGCTTGGGGACAGGACCCTCCCCCTCAGTTTATAATGTTCGTACATGTACAGCTCAACAAACTTTTTAAGCTCACATGGTTTTTCGCACAAAATAAGGTCACATTGCTATAATGTAATAATTAGGGATGTCAAGTTTGTCAATAATTGATATTCGAATATTCGATACATGTAGGAGTATTCGAATATATTCGAATATTCGATAAAATAAATACATCTTGCATTATAAAATAATTATCTTCACTTTCCTGTCAAGCAGTATAGGTTTTATGCCATTATTTTGGAACAGAAACTCATTACAGAGTTTGGTAAATGTGTAATTATATCTATTTTATAATTGTCTAATATATGAAGAGTATACAACCAAAATATAATGTTTTTTTTAATTGAAAATATAAAAGATTCATCAAGCATGTTCCAGATTTATTGATCGTCTAACTAAAGTCTAAACTGATAACTCCTACAAATTCAAACCAAGCAGAGCAATTATCTAACGGAGAAAAAATAAAAGCAATTACTTTTTGCTAATTAATTTCCTGATCATGATTTTAATTTACATAAAAATGTATCCATGTGTTTACTGTAAAAATTGCGTCCTTACAACAAAACAAGGTGACTGTAAGTACTGGACACTATTTTACCACCCATGAATGATCAAATAAATAAATTACTTTAATAGATACACTCTTCACACCTTTCAGGTAATCCAAGAGGACTGTCTTTTAATTTTGTAAAACTTGATTCAATTTCTAATAAGTTGCCAGGTTTTTCTCTCTTTTAAATCCCTGTACAGTTAAAAAACGAATATTCGAATCATGAAATTATATTCGAATATCAACTTATTGAATGAATAGTCGAATATTCGAATATTCGTTGACATCCCTAGTAATAATGTATGTTGAGACATCAAAATACATTTCAAAAGTATTTGTTACATTATTTGAGTGTTATTTCATTTACTAAAACATAATTCATACAAATCAATTACCATAACTTTAATATATTCTTGGCTGAAAAATAACAATTATTTTCATTTGATTTTCTGTAGTTTCTAGCCAATTTTATCCGTTCTTTAAAAGCAGTAGCTCTTTGCAGAAACATAGACACAGGCACAGTACAGCTACTGTAACGTGTATTTTCTCTACATTCAGACTCTTAAGCACAGGGTGATAATAGTATTTTTCATCTGTATGACTGCTTTGTATGTTTATAAGGTGGCATTTTGCAGAGTCACCTTCTAAAAATCTAGAATCATGAAAGATTCATCCCACAGCAAAATTTTTACATTTCAAACCGTAAATGCAGAAGAATTTTTCTTTTCATGGAAAAAAATTAAATATTAAAAAAATAAACAATACTTCATAATCCTTCCCTGTAGTATGGTTTCTCTCTGCAATGTTATCCCTTTTCGGTGCTACATTTCGACATAACCCAGATGAGTATGGTAAAGGAGCAAAGAATTTTTAAAAATACTCACCTTTAAGAAGAAAATTTAAACTTTTCAACTACATTGAATCAAAGAAAGTACGTTTTATATTATTTGTAAAAAACCTATGGTAGAGGCCTATAGTAGAAACATCGTACCATTTATTGATAAATTCCCCTCTAAAACATCCACTTTGGAAACTTTAGATAATACAATTAAAGGACATTTATAATGGACATTATCTTTGTTATATAACGTAGGGCTATGTCATCGTTCTAAGGTTCGAAAATAGTAAATTTTATTACAAAAATGTTACCTTAATTTGTGCAAAAAACCATGTGAGTTTAAAGAGTTTGTTGAGCTGTATATCACAAAAAATCAATTCACGAATTCACGAACCCTCACTTCCAATATGAAAGCCTCTCCATAAAAAAAAGAACAACCCGATTAATAATTTGGAAAATATCTTGATAATATCAAACATTTTTTTATTAATATTGTTGCAGAATACTTAAATTATAGTCACTATTATTTGCTAATGTGTTAATACAATTTGGTTTTCAAACTGTTGTAACCTCCTTTCCCCAACCCATTTTTTTTGTCAAAAATTTTCAGGTGAGTTGTCTGTAATTTTTGTTTGTTATACTTTTTAAAAATTGTTACATAAATTCACACTAAAAAGAATAACCTTTCTAATGTTTTCTTAAGTCATATAGTCAAATAAATAGCTGTTTGACCGTGGAGCGAGATGTTTGACCTTTCGATTTCGATGAGATATTGCACCGTTTACGTCAAAGTGTGGGCGGGGTCAGCTGTCAGAACTTTACGGAATGGACAGTTTTTCAATGCAGTGAGGGTTAACAAAAATTTCATCATGATAATATCATAATAAACAGTAAAATGTATAACAAAACATTTATCGAATGTGTTCTCTAGATCTGGCAAAACGTGTTTTGTCGACCCCTTTAACAAAACTATTTGCATTCAGCCTAATCGTCTCGTGCAAACAGTTTGGTTCTTGGGTACGACAAAACGCATGCTGCCCTCGAACCCTGTCTATGAATGTATAATGCTGGTTGCCTTTTATTTATCATAGACATACATTTCCAGCACTTTAGATAATATGCAATACAGTCCCTTCTTTAGCATTCATTCTGTACATTTACCTACGTTTATTAACCTCAGATTATCCAAAATATTCTCAATTAACATGCTATTTCGTTTGTGTTACTAAAAATGATAAATAAATAATAAATTGTAAACCTTATCATGAGAATATCCCAGTTAAATTTAACCCCCTTTCCAAAGAAAACGTCAAGGGGCGTGAAGACGCGTCAGAGATCTGCCTTTTTCTATTGAAAAAAATGGTTGATATTTTCAAGAAATTTTTCATATAAATCTGGTTGATTTTTTTTTATGGAGAGGCTTTCATATTGGAAGTGAGGGTTCTGAATTCGTGAATTGAATTTATGTGATATACATGTACGAACATTATAAACTGAGGGGGAGGGTCCTGTTCCCAAGCACATGTGCTCCGATGATATGTAATCCAATTGTTCATGTAATCTAAATTGCTGATTGTTTTCTGGAACTGATAAAGCTACAGAAAAAAAATCTCTTTTCGTAACATCAGATTATAAAGTAAATAACCAAACATAGATTTATAGATATCTACGAGTAAATAAAAAGGTATTGGCAGTATAAAAGAGATGAAAACAACACCAAGTATATGCATTTGACTTTATTTTGCGACTCCCCCTGCGATGTGCTTTCCCATAAACGACTCCCCCCTACGTAACCGTTACTGTCTGAAGAGAGAATATCTTAATTGTTAATTTTTATAAAGTCTAGTCTAGTTTAAGTTGTTGAATTTAAAAGATAAACGTTTTCTCTCGCTGTTTTAAATGTGATAATCCCTACGCAAGCCGTAGATTGTGCATATCATGTATGTTTTTACCAACCGATCAACGTAAATATGAAAACTGTCAAATAGTTTCGAAGTGTTTGAGAAAACTAGACGTATATGATAGCCGGACAAATGACCACGATAAAGCTTAAGTATTGCCATCTTCCGTGGGATATTTGTTCTTTGTAAATACATCTTATATATACCGAAAAAAGACGTGACCCACATCTCCTCCGACTCCGAAGCGGTGAAAATCTACTCCCCCATACGTTGAAAACGACTCCCCCATACTTTTTAGCGACTCCCCCGCGTTACCCGTTGTATACGGTGATGTTTGGAATCGAACTTTAAATTTATTAAAAGTAGCCCAAAAAATTGCGAGTCATAAACAACACACTGCTCAATACCTTCTGATCGTATAACTTCATTTTGAAACTACGGAAGAAGTACCATCCACCATGCTTGTTTTCTGATACCAACGACATGTACCTATCCTCGGCATCGAATCCAAATGAATGGAAGTTCTTGGATTCGTCAAAAAGAACACAGGTCGAAGTTTTGAGAGATTGCAGCTTTCCGCACGATGCGTTCCATGTTTTTGTAGTAATTTCAGTAGGTGTTTTCTCATAGGTACGTCTACTAGAGAATGCATAACCAGTATATGCTGTACCAAAGTCAATGGCTGCCACAAGTAAATAGTCATCTGCCTTTATCCTAAAACTACATGTATTCATATAAACATTCATTGAAAATAATCTGTAAGTTGTTACCTAAAACTATTGATATTCATATCAACTTTCATTAAAACATTCATTGTAACCTAAAACTATTCATAAAAACATTCATTGAGAGAGAGAGAGAGCGAGAGAGAGAGAGAGAGAGAACATATTTCAAACCATGCACTGATGCAAGTGTTCTCTGTCCGAGATGAAGCTGAATCTGTTAGCGCCACATTTATTGTTGAGCCACCGAAGAACATTTCTAATCGAATGCTACTTTCATGCTCTCCAGATATAGAGTTGTTGTATTTTATAGAAATATTTCCTAAATAAAAACAACTCTTATCTGCAATATCTTTGGGATCCTGTTTTGTTGACCCATAGAAGAACAATGTTAGAGAGTTACATGTAGAGTTGTTTGGTTTATTATAGCTCCTCACAACATTAGGTTTTCCTTTTAGCAACGGTGATCCAATTTGAACAAGTCGGTCAAATTTTCGTTTGGTCAAAGGAATTTTTTCATCACTTTCATCAGCTTCTTCTTCACTTTTAAATAGAGCAACACAACCGTACGTGTAGCTAGATATTCGCTGACACGACAAGCTTTTATTATGTCCATATATCAGTCCACCTTTTACCACAGCTAGGGACCCTTCTTGTGGAACATAAAAGTGTATTGATGGAAATTCGTCTTTAAGAAAAGTTGTAAAAACGTGATATTGTGAAAATCCACCAACAAGTATCATCCGTTTGACACCCTTAGCATGAGGATGGTCGAGTAATTTCTTTATGTAACTGGAAAGAATATAAAATGAATGTTCAAAAAATGAATCAACTATTGTTCTTCCTAATTGTAATTTGTCTTGACGAATGTAAAGAGTTTCTTTCTCGTCCTTTTCTGCTGTCAGCTTAAATGCATGATCATCGAGAACATCAGAATCGATTTCGTAACGTAAAGAACATGGAAAAGAAAGACGAATGCAATTTTGTTGATCTTTTATACAAGCCATTTTCAATCGAAAGTCGTTAATCAGCTTAATCATATCGACCGGATTTTCTTCTTTCCACATTTGAACGACAGTTTGGCCAAAGTGTTTTTCTAGAAATCTAAAAAATTCTTCGTTCACAAGTGTGGAACTCCAGTCTTCGGCAATGGAAACATAAAGTTCTTTCATTTGATTGTCATCAACAATTTCAAATAGAGATACATCTGCTGATCCACCTAAATGTTACAGAAATATTGTCATTAATGATATCTAACAAAATTGGTGAGAATGGTAAAACGGTATCAAATGAATTTAAATATTTTGGCGTTCTAATGAAAAAAAAAATCATACATGTAACCTGCTCCTCTATATATGTACAAGTAATGGTTTAGAACCGCGCACCATCACCATGTTGAAATTCTGACAAAACTTAGGTTGTTTTTCATCATTAATGAAACCCTTAATTGAGTTTAATTTCATTTTAATCGCTCTTCAGTTTGCGCATATTAAATAAGATAAATAGATAGGTACGGATTCGACTTTATAATGCCTCGAATATTTAATGTTTCCGGAAAGTGTTAAAATTCGATGATATAGAAGTTGAATTACTTTTATATTGTGAATCAAAATAGAATATGACTCAAAGAAGCCATTCAAGAAATATGATGTTGTTAAGCTATTATCATTCTAAGTTTTCATCTAAATCACTTGCCGTTGGAGAGCTGCAAATTTTGTCCTATACTCGGCACTCAGGTTCTTTCAGCAGGGAGGGATCTATATCTGCCAGCACCTACTACGACACTGGGCCTCGGTTTATACGGTCTCATCCGAAAGACCGGTCTCCACGTCCCACAGTGGGATTCGAGCCCGCGACGTAAGGAATAACTCCTTACATCGCTACTCTAGAGCAGACGCTCTAACAATCACTGCGCCACGCGGGCTACGAAGACAGATAGTGTCCCAAATCTTCTCTGAATTTTAGTCTAATGAAATATTGAAAATTCTTTGTAAAAAATTCTTTAAAATTGTTTGGGCAAAGTGCAATGTTGTTTTTATTGTCTGTAAGAAAAATTCACCGGATTTTTATTTCTCAGGCAACCTTCGTAGGAAGTGCAGGAACATGTATATTTTTTCGAAGTTGTGAAAGAAGGATATGGAGATAACGAACAGTATTTAATATCAAAGTCCATAAAATAATACAAAATAGGAGCAGAGCAAACATGGACCTCCGAAACATTAGAGGTGGGATCAAATGCCATGGGGGAGTGAGCATCCCCTGCTGACCGGTCACACCCGCCGTGTGTTTTTGTCATGATCGGGAAATATCAGGAAAATTCGTTGTCAATTCGAGTGTATAAATAATGGACTAACAATTTGTTTGAAAAACGTCAGTCAGCATTTCACTCAATAGTAAATTGTATTTGCTGAAAAGGTCAGTGTATCGTACCATAGAACTTACAAAATGATGACTTAAAACGAGACTGCTGATATTTTTGTTTCATTCTTGTCAACTTGCTTGTAAATAATTTACTTCACTTTAGAAACTGTTCATAAGTAGATCATATTCTTGCGTATCGAATAAATTGAGATAAACACATTCCGTACGTATGCAGATGATGAAAGTACATGTATATTGCTGTATAAGTAAGGGAATTTGACGATAGAAAATTCATCACGTTTATCCTATAGCTTGAGTGTTAGAAAAAAACATGTGAACGATTTTTATGCAAAGAATACTGAATGTGGAAACTGGTTCTTCGGATGAGAGCGGCTTATCCGAGTAAAAGTATATTTTTTGCAGGTCTCCTTCGGCAAGTAGTGGTATCTTCGTGAATGAAACCTTCTAGAGAGGTACTTTTAATTACAAACAAGCAATTAGAATAATGCAAAAATTCTATTATTTTCAAATTTTATAAAATGAAATGGTCAGACTTTTATTTTTAATAAAAAAAAATATTATCTAGCTCTAAAATATACGCTGCATTGTCATATTGCTTTCAGTTTTTATTATTTATTAGTTTACGTTAAAATATAATTTGAAAAGCGTATTAAGGACAGATGATACAAACAATTTTTTTCTTTGAAATAGATTTAATATCATGTCGTAAGTTTATAAATGTGGACGATTCTTAGAATTTTTTCTCCTAAGAGCTGAACAATGAAATATACCTTGAAAATATTAGTAATATTTCATTAAAAAAACAAATATAGACAAATCACATTCAGTAAAGGTTTACAGGTGAAAACAAATTTCAGAATATGTTTCCATGGTCCTAAAAGTGTAATAAAAACTTAAGAAAAATATACCAATCCAGGTGAATTTTATTAGGAAAAGCTGAATAGTAAAAATCAGACTATGTGATATTGGTAATTTTTTGTCATTTCGTTTTACCTCACAAAATTAACCTGGCTTGGTATATTTATCTAAAGTTTATAATAAACTTTTAGCTCCGAGGTAACATATTCTGACATTTGTTTTCATCTGTAAACCTTTAATGAATGTGATTTGCAAATATTTATTGAAATATTACTAATATTTTCCAAGTCTATTTCATTTTCCAGTTCTTAGGAGAAAAAATTCTAAGAACCATCCACTTTTCTAAACTTGTGACATGATATTAAAACTTTTTTCAAATAAAAAATTTGTTTGTATCATCTGTCCTTAAAAGACTTCGTTTTTAACGAAAGTATAGAACTCTCATGATCATTGTTGCCAAAGTAAAGATAATCTTTCATATTGGACCCTTAACTGCGTTAAAATGAGCCTTTTGAATAAGTTCATTTTCTTAAAGTCTTATAAATCATCTCCTTTGTTATCTCTCGCCCATATGGATCCTAAACTGATTGAATTTGTGAAACTGAAACTATGTTTATATTCTTATCAATATATAGAATGCATCTCTTGGTTTTATTGGCTATTAACTAACTATATGATTATACATTTATATGTGTATATATTAGGGATTGCAATTTTTAACCAGTTAATCAATACTGGGTCGGAACGATGGCAATTGATTAAACATTTTAAATAAGTTAGTCGGATTATACCTGTATAATTTTGAACTTAAATCTGTTACTGTAAAAATCTTTTTTTAATTTTTTTTTTTTCATGAACGTTGACAGTTCACCATTTTCATATATCCCAGCTGACTTGGACATAATTATGATTCTCTGGATTGAGATTGTAAGGACATTGATGATGCTGCGATTTAAGTGTTACAACTCCAAGTCGTTACTTTACTGTCCCGTTTTACTTACTGTTACAGTTACTAACTGTAACTTCCTAATATAGGAAATTTTCACCCCTTTCACTCTAATCATGGGTATGCAAATATAAAACGGGGCAAATTCAACGAATACAGTAGCTGTTTTAAAACAGAACTGTGACTTGCAATTGGCGAATTTAAAACGGAGTAAAATTTTTAGAAAGTACATAAGATCGAAAATAAAACAGGACCAAAATAATCTCGTAAACAGTAAATGAGAATTTTTATGCATAAAAATGTATAGGGATTTTATGCAGTAGAGCTCATATTAGTCTTACCTCCTGCATCGCATATGAGGAATTTTGCTCCTTTTCTAAAATACGTTGTTATATCTTCATGTCCTTTTGAAGCCAAAGTTGTTTCTGAATGATATTTTGTAAACAAAGCCGTTGCATCAGGTTCTAGAACTAACTCAAGATTCTCATCTTTGAAACCCGCCTGTTAAGAAACAACACAGTCATCATTCCGTATGAAGATGAAGTTACCAATTTTCTGAATTACTTGACATGGAGCACACGGTGGGTGTGACCGGTCAGCAGAGGATGCTTACTACCCCATGCCATTTGATCCCACCTCTGATGTGTTGGAGGTCCGTGTTTGCTCTGCTATTATTTTGTATTGTTTTATGAAATTGAATACTGTTCGTTCTCTCCATATCCTTCTTAGCCCACCAGATAAATGATTCTGACTTTGATTTTCACTTTAGAACCATTGATGGACATTAAAATATGTTGCTAAAAGCAACAATAGAATGTGACAAGCCTTTTCCCCAAATCTCTCATGAAAGTTACTTCGTAGAAAAGGGATGAACAACTTTCAGATGAGAAGGTTCGTATCAAATACGAAGGTCGCCCGCTCGATGCAGTGGTAAGAGCGTCAAAGTAATATTCCATTTTCGAGATGCACCGCTGTATTATAACAGAATTCTAACATCAATTTAGTATGTGTTCTAGTATTGGATGCGTGCACATCTAAACCTGGTTTTCCCAGAATGACTTACGATAGCTACGAACTACCAGAATTAAGCAGCTTTTAAAGAATGGGTGTTACGTGACACTTTTACATGTATAGTAGAGGTCGCTTGATAAGGTTGCGTAAACTTATAATTAGAGCGGAATAAAATCTGAAAGTCTTAACCATCAAATCAGATAATACCACAATTAAAAAATCGTTTATACAAGTCTTGAATCAATTAGATAAAACAATTCTAATGATTTCAAATAGTATGATTTTTTGTCAAAGGTATTAAAACATAACTTTGTGGTTGGACGATATTGCGTTTGGATTTTTGATGTTTTCCCGCCAATTTTCTTGTAGTATTTTTGCCCTCTATGTATTTAGCGATACTTAAGAGATCAGAACGTGACCATATCCTCTACATTTGATAAACATGTGTTTAAAGTAAGCTATGTTTTTCATTTAAAATATTTATTTCAATTAGAACAACTTATTTCAAAGTGCATGATATTGTTTATGAGCTGCAATTTAATGTATGAAATATTATTGCATGACAACTGCTCATATTTGAGGATTTGTTTCTTTGAGACTCACTCTATTAAAACATAATTTTGACGCACACCTCACGTCTGTGCTATTCATCCTATAGCTTAACTTGAGCTAACTACTCAAACAATCCATTCAGTTACCTGTTAGTTTTCATTCTATTTGGAAATGTGTTCAATCGATCGGCTTTAAATGAATAGAGAGCTATTTTTCTTTATAAAAAAGGATATGGGGATAACGAACTGTATTCAATTTCAAACTCCATAAAACAATACAAAATTAGAGCATAGCAAACATGGACGTCCGAAACATCAGAGGTGGGATCAGGTGCCATGGAGGAGTAGGCATCCCCTGCTGACCAGTCACACCCGCCGTGTGCTCTTTGTCATAATCAGGAAATAACGGAAAAATCCGTTGTCAATTCAGTGTATAAATAATGGGCTAACAATTAGTATGAAAAACGTCAGTCAGCATTTTACTAAATATGATAAATTGTATTTGCTGACAGAGAATCGACATGGCACCTGATCCCACCTCTGATTTGATTTTTATGTCCGTGTAGCTATGCTCTTATTTTGTATTATTTATGGATCATTTATCTTAAATACAGTACTGTTCGTTTTATCCATAACGTTAATAGTATACAAATTATTATGGACTCTTTGGGGTGCTGAACTGCTTTGCTATTCACCTGAAAATTATCAATTAAATGACCGAAGTCGATTTCAACATTGAAAATTTTCTGATGAATAAGCAATATATTTAACAGCAACAGAGATCTTAATTGTTTTATTATGTAGTCCGGATTTAAATGAATAAGAAATTGATCATGAAGGAAGAATGACGACACCATTTTCATTCAGGAACTTCTGTCGTTGAAATAAAAAAAAAATAATATCCTACTACAATTAATCACCTCTGTGTTTGCCTTCCCGAATTTTGCTATGTGTAAGAAGTCCAAATGTTTAGACATAATTCTGCGATACGTTTGTCTAATACTTTTCCTGCTCATAATCAGATACATAACTGGCTTTTGCCGTTGCAACCATTGATTACAACGTTGTTTGAGGTGTTGATTGTGACGTCACAATGCCTCTGCATGCGCACTGATTCTCCAGTAAATACCACCTCAAATCTAATTGTTGTATTCTAATATTTAGTTCACTAATAAACAACACTTTATGGCCGTATAAACAAATCAGTAACCTATTTATATTAACTTTTTGATGAGTTCGGGCATTATCTATCTATCCCAGGAATATCATATTGCATGGCCAGCTTTGATACTCTGTACATATGTTTGTATGCTTTAGTCTAGAATAAAATGCTAATCTATAAAGATGTTTTCTAGTCTCAATTTTCATGTTAATAGTATCAATTACATCGCATCCTTCCAAGAACTTTTTCATAACCCTTCTTGTTTATCAACTAGACTGAATAGGCTCATGAAAATATTTGTCGCAGATTAAGCAATTGTACTGGAAAGATAATCTGTATGATGATATTTTAATACTGAATTGTTAAAGATTATTGTCTTTTAAAAAGCTATTTTAATTTATTTTATAGTTATTTTCAAGCATAGGTTTTGTCATTTGTCATGGCAGATGAATGAATTAATAGGTGGTGAGGGGTGACCAAATTTTGTGCAAATGCATTGCATTTTTTACAGGAGAAATGGACCAATATGTGCTTTTTAGCTTTTCGTGATATTATTTGATGCATTAAAAGTTTTGTGATGTGCTTTAAGTTACGAAAGCGAATATACATGGAACATTACATAAATTTGCTAACTGGTGAATGAAACTTTGATTGTAGCTGAGGTGAATTCATTTTTCATATAGAATTGTTCATGTTAAAATTATTTATTTAATCATTGTTATCCTTTTAAATTTGGCATGATGTCTTTGCACGGACCTAAAACTTGATTTTGTCATATCAAAAATGCACTTGTATACCTCTAGTCCACATTGCCTCAAAAGAGTTGTCGCTGCATCATTCCACAGGGCGGGTACTGGTAAAATCAACTTCACAAGTTCGCTGCACTCAAGATTTAATTCTCTTTGAACCATCTCTTTATAATGTTTAAGAACAGCTGTGTACACTGTTGCTGCAGGTAATGTTTTTCCATTTTCAGAATCCAGTACAAAATCACAGTCATCAGTCTTATAAAAGAAAGATGCTAAATTTAATAGGATGAGATGAATTTTTATGATCACTATTGATGTTATAAGTGTTGAACAGTAAACTTCAACGAAATTAATGATTGATTGATTGTATATTGCTTAACGTTAAATTGTGAAACACTCGAAAATTTCTCACTCATGACCCGAATAGTGAGTAATACATACTATAGAAATACCTTAGAATAACCAAATTATTTCTGAAAGAATCTACACAATCTATAAAAGCTATTTAAAGCAAGAAATTTATCTCTATAATTTCTATTTCAAATCCTAGCCTTAATTCCTGCTTGAATATTCCAATAAACGTAACTAGATTATCACTTTAAATTGATTGAATTCCTAAAATCTATCAAAGATAAACAATTATTTACACGGAAAGACTTCAAGAAAGACTTCAAGACTCACTTTCAGTCAAACCGTAACAAAATTATTTAATCTTTTAATATCGAGATTAACCCAATATAAACGTCCTACGATAAATACTAGTAATTAATAGTGAAACGAGATTAACCCCTATTCACTATAAGAAAAATTGATGAATTAATTCAAAAATTACTAAATTCCTAATGAAAAATGCTAAGAATCAAATAAACAACCGCTAACCTCAAAATTTAAATGCCGAGTCCACCGGCAGTTCTTATCCTCTGCTTATATAGCTCTCGACAGTTCCCCCGGAAACCCACGCGCTTCCCTAGGGACGACCGGTGTAACGACGAAAAATGACCCCCGTAGAAAATTGACCGGGGGTCATTTTTCTACGTAGAAATTTGACCCCCTGGTCAATATTCTACGTAGAATAATGACCTATTTTTCTGTAGAAATCATGGCCTTGGGGTCGTTTTTCTCCGTGTGCATTGTAGAAAAATGACCCCGTAGAATAATGACCCCTTGTCATTTTTTGATGCAAAAACGTTCGTTTTGGTAGGAATGTTCTTGTTAGTCGAATGTATACGGGTAATATCAATTAGCCTTATGCTTTGAAGTGTTGATTTCTTAAGTCTAAATAACGAAATCAAAGCTGTACAATACCTTGCATTGATAAATTAATACAAACCGTTTTATCCCCATTAAACAAGAACAATATCTTTTAAAATGTTCTAAGGCTATTGGAGCAAAGATTCCTTCATAGAATCGTTTATTACATTCTATACAGTATAATGTTTCAAGAGTTGTCATTTTTTATCTTTAATTAAGGTCAGACGATAGGTTCCCCAAATATCTGTTTTGTAAATCTTCATAATGTATGATAAGTATACAAAATCTTTATTACTTTCTGTTTTCTAAAGCGGTTTTTATTTGTTTTTAAACTTTGAAACACTAAAAATGTAATTTTGGCAAACTTAGTATTTTCCTAAAGGATTATATAAGAAATGCAATCCTTTGCAACCTCACACAAATGCCTGGTAATGTACCTTGGATTTTTGCGAGTAATCATGTTAAAGTAGTAATTATTCAGTGACAAAATATCGGAAAAAATTATATATCATTAAGGAAAGTCTCGTCTGTCCTTAAAAAAGTCATTTTCTCGCTGGTGTCACTAAAAAGTTTTAAAAGTTTCCATAATTAATTAACTATAAATCTCTTTGATTTACCCTGAATAAGTAATTTTCAAAAACGCAAAATAAAGATTTATTTTTCAACAGTTTTTGATTCCTATTTTTAAAACTGGCTCGAAAAAGTTCGCTAGCTTAGAAAATCAGATCTTACAAAAATATTTGGTTTTCTATGAATGAAGTTTCAAACTTCTCATTAAAAAATAGGGATGATTTAAAACAAAAAAGTGGTTAGCTCAAAACCTACAAAATGTCTTATGTCGTTTGCTAGTGTCAACAAAACCTTAACAAAATTGGGGATTGTAGCATTAAACATGAATAATTCTATTTCAGATGTAACGCGTCATTTGGTTGGCTAAACGGTTTTATCCATTTCGTATAACATAACTTGCCTACGTCACAATGAGTTACGTCAAAAACGTATCACTCTGCTTGACGTTTCTTTTAAAATAATGCTCAATTTGAAGCCTTTTTCCGGAGGAAATATTGTCTCATTGTCTACATCGAAATTAAATTATAAGAAATGAAAAAGTACTCATTTTTCCGAAATTGGCACATGTAGTATTGTTTTCCCCGTTCTACATGTACTTACATGTGATGATTTTAGAAGTTTTTAACCAATAGAAAAAAAACAAATGTTGGATTATGAAAAAGTTGTTACTTTACATATTATACTTAAGTCCCCGTAAACAAAGTTTCGGGATATATAGTTTTTACTAGTCCGTCCGTCTGTCTGTCTATTTGTCCGCAAAAACTTGAACCGTGCCCATAACTTAAGACTGGGTGGGGCTATGGCTTTCATATTTCAAGTGTATTTTTGTGAAATGACCTCTTTTGTGTACAACCAATTTTGACCTTGACCTTTGAGTTTGACACACTTTAACACAAAAATTCCAAATTTTTACTTTGGCACGGTATGTGCTAGGACTTAAGATATCGACGTTATGGCATGATATAGATGAAGAGTTCATTTGTATTTGCAAAGTTAGTGTCTATAAAATCTCAGAAGAAAGGGAATATTACAGCAATCATTTATCAGGTGTCTGTGGGCTACAATGTGTTGCAAAGGAAAGATTTTTTTTAAGATTCATGAATATCTCTGAAGGTTGAACTATTATTCACTTAGATGTAAATTTTGCCAGTTTTGAAGGAATTTTTTTTTAAATATCATTATAAGAACGTTCTCGATGTGTATCGTATTTCCCGTATATACAGGAAAAAGTATAGCACCTTATATAAGGTAGTTAAAAAAATATGTGATTTAAAGCAAAATGCATACAGATGTATATGTAAGTTTAAAGGTATTGAATTTATATAGTTAAATTACGTTGCTTTTCTTGCATCTATTCAGTGTTTTTGGATTTGCAAAAATTTATGGTTTATGGTTATCAGAAATTTATCACGCCATTTTCGGAACAAAACCTTTGAATGATATAAAAAAACAACCAAAAATCTAATCATAAATATATGCTCCTCAATGAAGAAGGATATGAAGATCATGAACAGTATTCAATATCAAAGTCCATAAAACAATACAAAATAGGAGCAGAGCGAACATGGACCTCCAAAACATCAGATGTGAGATCGGGTGCCACGGAGGAGTGAGCATACCTTATTGACCGGTCACACTCGCCGTGTGCTTCTTCTCATGATCAGGAAATAACGGAAAAATCCGTCGTCAATTCAGTGTATAAATAATGGACTAACAATTAGTATGAAAAACGTCAGTCAGGATTTGACTCAATGATAAATTGTATATGCTGACAAGGTCATTGTATCGACCATAGAACTTACGAAATGATATGACTTTAAACGAGACTGCTGATATTCTTGTTTCATCAATTTGCTTGTCAATAATTTATCTCGTTTTAGATACTGTTCACACAAAGAGCATACCCTTGCGTATCGAAAAACTGAGATATATAAACTCCGTATGCATGTGATGAATGTATATTGCTGCATAAGTAAGGGAAGTTGACAATTGAAAAGTTTAAGTCATCACGTTTATCATAGAGCTTGGTTGTCTTTTTCAAGTAAAATATCCTAGTATAAAACAGATGTGTCAGACTCTGTGGTATCTTTTATCTCAAGCTTACCAGGATATATTGTATCGACGTAGGAATGGAAATTACCATTGTTAATTGACAATACGTCGTTGATATATCTAAATGTCGAGTAGAAGGCCACAGCAAGTGTTTTCTTCTTTTCACGCATAAGATTTTGCACAAATTTTGCTTCATATAAATACAAAAATAGGTCTGCTAAGAACGGAGCGCAATTGGCACCCATGGGAATTCTAATAGATTGTTGGAAGACCTGGTCTTCAAAAACCAAAAAATTGTCAATCAGAAACTCACGCATCTTTTGGATGTCAATTTCAGACAACTTGTGTTTGCAATCAGAATGTGTTTTAACAAAATATTTTTGCAAATGACCAAGGAAAACGTAAATTTACGAGTTCTATTTTTATTGAAAATGCAGCTGTCAATGATATCAAAAATCCTGGACTTTAATTTATCGTGGGAAAATGGATGTGTATAAACTTGAAAAGTCGTAAGTTTTTAAGCTGTTGATTCTTGTGATTTCAAATTGTCGAAAAGTTTTTTGGAATTTTTTATTATCCACATCTGATTCAAACCACTTCTTGAATATATTGTTGCACAGTACTCTTGAAGTTTTTCATTGGGATTCTGCAAGCCAAAAATAAATCCATACCAGATACATTGATTGTGATGCTACTACTGTTAAGATATGCAATCAAATATATGTTGGAAAGTACATAAAAAAATCTCCCTAATAACGTTTGAAAGTATGAAAAAAATATCAGGAGACACAGATATAAGGTTTTATTGCATAAAAAAGTAGGGGGTCAAATTCCTAAGGGGGTCATTTTTCAACGTGTGTGGAGTCGTAGAATTACTGGTCTGGAATGGTTTTCTACAGTCGAAAAATGACCCTACTTGTTGTAGAATATTGACCCGGGATCATTTTTCTACGTAGAAAAATGACCCCCTCGGTCAATATTCTACGGGGGTCACTTTTCGTCGTTACACCGGCAGACCTCCGGTACCACCGGCAGTCACCGGCAATAATCATTGTCAAATAATGTTTAGTAATAACAATAGATAATCCACATAAAAATATGACAATCATAATGTAAAACATTTATACAATATAACTATTTCCTATAAATATCAGATTTCGATAAAAATGCTTAGTACAGAGAAATTACAATTAGAATCGGGCGTGATATTCCACTAAATAATCAACATGATGGCGGTATCTATAAATAAAGTTACAGAGTTAGAAACGATATTTACAACGAATCTAGCGTATTACAATACTGATATTAATCCAGGATAATAAAATTAGAATCATAAGATCATGTTCTTCTAGAAACGTAAGTACAGTGAATCAATAATAAGAAATGTAACCGATTATGCGATCAACAAATACAAAGTACAGTGTACAAACAGGGTAACACGAAACCTATATAAAACAATCGGCATCATTGTCACAGTCGTGACATTTTCCCCCTCTTAAAACTTTGGTGTCCTCACCAAAATCTTAAGATAAAAAAAACAATAATATTTGTCTATACATTTCTCCATCAATAAATAAATTTCCATTAAAAAATGTACACTAGACAAAGTCATATAATTTCCTCAGTTTCCCAATCCTAACATACTTCAATTGTTAGAAATTTTTCTTTTAATATACAACAATAAAAACAAAATTTAAAAAATGTGTATATCTAAACTCTGACCATACTTACACCACATTCTAACTAATTTTCTTCACTGTAGCTTTCAAAGTACGTTGGTCTGCTAGTCATTGTCAAAAGTCCTGTACACGAATCTTCCAGCACCATCTTGAATTCGACTCGCCTTTGTGAAAGGTATATTACAGCCATTCATAGAAATGAAACTGTCATTCAAATTGATAACTGCAGGCCCAAATTGACTGTCCAACAAGATGTCCATACCTAAGAGGCATTCATCTTCTATTCCCGCAACAATTATCTCCCTTTGAAATGCTAGATTTCCTAACTGCACTGCAAATTCAGCCTTCCCTAAGACTTCAAGTGGATCTCCATTGACCGCTACAAGGCTTGAAGATTCCTTTAGCTCTGGTCTTCTGTTCACGGGGAGTCTCCAAAATATTTTGTCGGATAATACAGTTCTTGCAGCCCCTGTGTCTGCTGTGAACTCTACTTTTATCCCCTGAATTGTTCCCTGAACATAAATTCCATCCGCCTTGAGGAGCTGTCTCCTAATGTACTCCCTCTGAGCACTCAGTTCCTCTTCCCCTGAAACGTCCCTGACGCAAGGCTGGAATTTCCCCTGGTTTTCAATTTTCTCCCCCGACTCATCTAAACTTCCACTTAAAGTAGGTTCAGTTAAAATTTTACAGTCATTTCGGCCTTTGTTACTTTGGGTCGTCTCTTGGCCACTGGAGCTGACCCCTTCTAGTTTAAAAGCTCCTTCTCTCCTTCTCCGCAAGCCCTATCCAAGTCTACATGCCATCTAGATTGATGACTTGGTTGAAATTCTCGAGCATCAGGTGACATGGTACTCATAGCTTGGCTTTGGTTTGTCTTTGTCTGTTCATCAATATTTGGCAGAGATGATAACATGGTGTTCTCGGGAGGTTTCCTGTACTGTGATCTCTCTGTCCTGTGAAAATTCCTATCCGGACACTCTCGGGCAAAATGTCCGGGCATGTTGCAAATGAAGCAATTCCCCTTTGTCATGTTCATGGCATTTGCATTTTCTTTCCCAGTTGGCATTTGCATTTTCTTTCCCAGTATTGCGATTGTCTCCCTTTCCGTAAGGCTTAGTCTGTCTCATAGGGCTTCTCTCTTCATTTGTGTTTAAATTGGATGTCACTGACATGTAAGCAGCTACCTGCTGTACTGCCTCTTCAATTGTTGATGGGTCTTTGTGTAGTTCGATGTACTGCCTTGCCTTAGTATCCCATAGTCCTTGCAAAAATTTTGAAATTAAGTCTTCCTGTCTTGTGCTAGCATCTCTACTCGGGTGAGCCCAGTCATAAAGACGCTTAATGTCAGCAGAATACTCTTCAAGACTTTCATCTTTTCCTTGTCTTTTGTTGTTGAATTGAGTTTTGTAAACCCTCTTATTCTCTAGTGTTCCAAATCTGGACGCAATTTCTGCCACTAAGGTCTCATAGCTCCGTATAGTCTCCTCCTTCAGCTGACCAAAAACAAAATCAGCTGCATTACCCTGTATTCTCGGCAATATCTGTTGTAGCTTCTCTCTAGCAGTCCACTTGGCTAACTTGGCCACAGACTCAAAGCGGTTCAGCCAAACTCTCCATTTCTCTGAACCTGTGTAAGGCGGAAACTTACAGTCAAGCTTGTGTTTATCTGACTCATTGGACTTGGACAAATCTCTAGTGGCTTTTGAGTTAATAGATTGCTCATTTTCAGACTGTTCTGAATCTTCATTTGATTCCTCATAATTGCTTTCTTTGGTTTCTGTCTCTGACTTGTTGTTGTTTGAGTTGATTCTTGATATTTTAGGCTGCATCTCGCAGTTTGTAGTATGTATCTGGCTGTTCACTTGTCCGAGATTTCGGGTAGTCGCTTCCATCATATTTTGCATGACTTTCATTGTCTGGTCGCTTACTTGTCTGAGAGTTTGAGTAGTTGCTTCCATCATATTCTGCATGGCTTTCATTGTCAGGGCCCTCTGTTCCATCATTATCTTCATAGGGTCTGTGACAGAATTATTCTGTGTTGACTGTGTGACTGGTTCTGACAGTTCTGTGTCTGTAGGGATTATCTCCCTTTGCAGACGTACAGTCCTTTTGGATCTTCTTATTTTTCTAATAGGCGTTGATATTCTAGCCTGAGTATCTGAGTCATCTTCATCCTCTGTAGAGTTGTCATTGTTGGACATGCTCTGTTCCCCTCGGAGTGATCTGTTTAACGCTGACGGCGATAAGTCTATGAGGAGTTCCTCATCTGTGGATTGCCTCTGGAATGTCCGGGATTAAGGGATGGCTCCATCCTAGTCTTGGATCTGGTATAGTACCTATGCATGGATTTTTCTCAGCACTGGTTCTGGGTTACGTATCTCTGGATCCACCGATGTACTTGGCAGATCCCACCGCTGCCACCAAATGTAACGGACCTGAGCTGTTTGGATCTCACGCACAGATACTCCGTAGAAGCCTACACGGGAATAATCCATGTAGTACTGTGATTATTTCCGAGAATAACCCGCAAATAAAGATCTCCTATAATAACACAAGAATAACCTGTGTTTGGACTCGTAAATAACTACGGGGAAGTTAAATGATAAGCCTTATTTAAAGTTTACAAATTTATTCAATAAATAAAAGTCACAATATGTTTTAATTAATATTCAATTACAATAAAATTCAATGGAAGTCGGGAATCACCCAAATTCATAATGAACTACTACACTAACACAACCTTCGTATTACGTTAATACGATAAAGGGGGGGGGGGGCACTAAACGAGAATGACCCGAATAGTGAGTATTAAATCCTAGAAATACCTTAGAATAACCAAAGTATTTCCCCCTTAACAAAATATACACAATCTATCAAATTATTTAAAGTAATGAAATTATCTCTATAATTTCTTTATCAAATCCTAGCCTTAATTCCTGATCGAATATTTCTATTTACGCAACTGAATTATCACTTAAATTGAATGAATTCCTAAGATCTATCAAAGTTATTCACTTATTTACACAGATAGACTTCAAGACTCACTTTCCGTCAATCTGTAACAAAATTATTTAATCGTTTAATATCGAGATTAACCCAATATAAACGTCCTACGATAAATACTAGTAATTAATAGTGAAACGAGATTAACCCGTATTCACTATATGAAAAATTGATGAATTAATTCAAAAATTACTAAATTCCTACTGAAAAATGCTAAGAATCAAATAAACAACCGCTACCCTCAAAATCTAAAAATCGAGTCCACCGGCAAATCTCTATCCCCTGCTTTTATAGCACTGGAGAGTCCCCCCGGAGACCCACGCGCTTCCCTAGGGACGACCGGCAGATCTCCGAACCACCGGCAATCACCGGCAGTTACCGGCAATAAATTTTGTAAACATATGCTTAACAATAACAATAAAAATCAACATAGAAAAATATGATAATCATAATGTAAAACATTTACTACAATATGACAATATCTCCCAAGTATTAGATTTCGATAAAAATGCTTAGTACAGAGAAATTTCAATTAGAATCCGAATCGGGCGTGATATTCCACAAAACAATCATCATAATGGCGGTTTCTATAAATAAAGTTACAGAGTTAGAAACGATATTTACAACAAATCTAGCGTATTACAATACTGATATTAATCCAGGATGATAAAATTTAAATCATAAGATCATATTCTTCTAGATATGTAAGTACAGTGAGTTGCAATAAGATATTTTACTGTTTATGCGATCTACAAATAATGAAAGCATCAAAACACACGAATAAAACAATCTGCATCATTGTCACAATCGTGACATTTTCCCCCTCTAAAAAAACTTTGGTGTCCTCACCAAATTCTTAAGATAAAAAAAACGACAATATTCGTATACATTCAATACATTTCTCTATCAATAATAAACATTTTAAAAAAAGTGTACACGAGACAAAACCATTATCTCCTATGTTTCCCAATCGAGGGTAACACGAAACCTATATAAAACAATCGGCATCATTGTCACAGTCGTGACACATGCACCCAGTGCCATTGATCAGTGATGGTTCTTTTTCGTGTCAAAGCCTACCATGACATTGGTCCTACGATTTTAGATCATATCCGAAAGACCCGTGATTTTCACTTCCAGTGCCGAGCGCTTGACGAAGGAATAGTACACTACCTTTGAGTACGCCATAGGTTTGACGCGGCGCCGCGAACGAGAATCCAAACCGGGCCGAAGCGAACGCTCTACCACTAGGAAGGTAAAATTTAACCGTTTTATTTATATATGTCTTTCAGCAAAAACTTTTGATCCGATCACTTACCCTTTCAATTTGGAAGGCGTTATTTCATGAGACTTTTATTAAAACTTGTACACTACCAAAGGGTGGCTGTATATTCCATGACCCTGCCTTCATTGAAAATAATGTTTCCCAAAAATATTTATATTTCAATAATAAAGGTTTTTTTCCCCTTTACTAAGACTAGACAAATAGTCGCAGTAATAATTCAAACATACTGGCTATAATGTCAAAGAATACATCATGCAGGTGACAAGTTTAGATACTTTTGTTCTTGATAATGCATTCAAAAGATTTCGTTTTCCTTTTACACTACCATTTAGATTAGACACAAAGCAGTCCCAGAGCAGACTTCTAAAGATGTTTAAGGTGTGTCTAATACTAGTCCCACAGCGGTCCCATCAGTCTCAGTAGTCGTCCTAGAACTTCAAAGCAATCCTATCTGTCCGAGTGGGACTTGATTAATTAATCAAATTGGCGAAGCTTACCCAGAAGTGAAATTACCAATAAAAATGCACTTATAAAAGCCAACTAAGATTTATGATAAATTGCTTTTTTGAATAGCATCAACAAATATTTACAGCCATCCCAAGCAATTTATAAGTACAAAATCTCTTACAGTTCTTCAGATATAAAATTAATGGAAATACCGACAGGCATGCGCCTAATCACGTTTCCCCTCGGTGTCGCTCTGCTCTGCGGGCGACAAACCATATGTTTTTGACACCGTTAGCATTACCTGTATGTCGGTAAGATAAGTTTTCCTTTGCATTATTACAGATATCATTTTCAACGGAAGGAAATACGCAAATAGTTATTAAGCTTGTTTGAAACCAACGTGTAAGAAAATAGATGGAGGCGGTCAGAGGTTTTTGTGAAACGCCACATATTCTAAAGCAGTTTAGATTAATTTCTTTTTCAAGGATTTTTGTAACCAATCAATCTTTGACAAGTTAATCACAGTAATTTGCAAAATTATAATGCTTAATTGTACAACATATTGTATGCATGTGTAAAGACAGATCAAGTTTGTTTTATTTGGAGCATATATTAAGAGGATAACCTGAAAAGATTACCATTTTATCCATCATTTTTCTTTTGAATCCTCGGAAAAAGTAATAATCGTGATGTTTATCCTCGTTTACAAGACAAAGATAGACTTCTTCTGCTTGTGTACCAAATGCCTTGAATTCTTTTTGTGCATCAAAAAGTATAGCCGACGCTTCAGAACAATTAACGAGAAAAGTCTTGACTTTGGACTCAAATACACGAGAAATCCCACAGCGAGTGAAAGTTGTCCCAATATCGATTGCCACTACAGCTAAAAAAGATGCACTCCTGCTTTGTAGTTTTGCTGTGAATAAGGAAAATTTAATGATATACATGAAACTTTAACTCTCCTTTCTGTAGGAAATCGGCTGACCGTAATATATATTACGGTCATCAAATTATGTCGGCCGACCCGATCAATTGAAATATTTCATTCAAGATTTAAAACATCTGTTAACATATATGTGTAAATTACGCTGAAAATTGAATGTAAGCTAATGAAAACTTGCTATTGATTATTAAAACTTACTTGAACTTAAGGAAATAAAGCTGTAGTACGACCTCAAAGTTTTTGAAAATGATGACCGTAACAAAATATTAAGATGACCGTAATGTAATATAATTTTTTTAATTTTTAAAATGAAGTGGGATGACCGTAATATACCGAATTTAATATGCTTTCTTTCCTGTTATAGAAGCAGATATATGAAGTTATTTGGACAAAGACATAAATATAATTTTCAAACATAATATTTCTAACCATTTGTTAACCTTAATTCTCAAACAAAACTTAATTGTTTAATTGCTTGCAGTAAATTCGCAAGAACCCAACATGTCTGAAGGAGCATTGCTAAAAAATATACGCAAATTTAATAATGTGAATGTTTGCAGAAAGTTTGCACGAACAGTAAATAAGTCAAATCAGCCAATGAAATGCGAAGTTCACTGGGGTCGACACAGAATTTGCAATTTTGAAATGTTAAAATTAAAGTTGTACTCGTTTTAGTAATTTGTTGGAAATATATATACCGTTTTGAATGATAACAAATGCAAAACTGGATGAAAGTGTACACTGTCATGAAAAATATCTACAGTAATTGTAAGATTTGATTTCTAAATTTGTTTTATTCAATAAGAAAACAAGATACTGGTATGTTTGTGAAACACTGAAGCCCCCATATGGCATCTTATAGAATTCTGTCAAATACATGTCAAACACAAAAGGTCAAGGTTAAAAATGTTAAATATGAAATCTCTAGTTCTAACTATTTAAAAGTTATGACCAAGGTTTAAGTTGTTAGAAAGTGGGACAGAGTGGGACACAATCAAAAATATTTATATCAGTTGAAAGTTTGTGTCAGAATAAATACACAGAAGGAGTGTGAAAGCCCTAGCTCCAGCAGTTTAGAAATTATGACCAAGTAAGTGAGTGGTTTTTTTTTCTTTTTGTAAAAGTAGGTCAAATTCCAAAAATTTATCTTTTTTTTAATTTGGTGGTACCTGAGGAAGGGTCTAGCAAGAAATACACCTGTAAAAAACGACAGCAATTGTCCCATCCACTCAATAGTTATGGACTAAGTTAAAGTTGACAACAGACAGACAGAAAAAACAAACAATTAGACGGACAGACAAACAGACAGGAGAACGAAAACAAGATAACCACGGAAGCTTTCGATTCGGGGGTATAAAAAAATTCTTAAAAACATCCATATGTTTGAGTAACTTTTGTTTAACTTAATTGCTAGGTCAAATCTATCTTTATTATGAATTTCAGCCCTCATTTTAATATCACATTTGTATGCTTCTTAAATGTATTAATTGAAGGCCCCGATGTTTAATGATTATGTTTATTAGTTTTCTAATAAATTATTAACTGATTAATATTTCAATTTTAAAATTGTATGTAAAGTTTTTATTTTCTGTACATATAAGAATAAAAAGCTATAATGCACTCTAATTAAAAAAAAATGAAAATATTGTCCTGGAAAAGAGTCTATCAACACTTAAGAACTTTCAGAAATTGTTTGCAGCAGGATTGCAGCAATGTTTGCTGCAAGCTTGCAGCAATGTTTGCAGCGATGTTTGCCACAATTTTGCAGCATGGTTTCATATTTGGAAAATCCAGTGTATGCTGCAGACTTGCAACAAACCTCATTTGCATGGTAAAATGTTTGCAGCAAGCTTGCTGACTCTTACTGATATCTTGCTTCAAGCACCAAGACTACCAGGCTTCCTTTAGCTACATTGCAGCAAGCTTACAGCAGTGCCTGCTGCAAGTTTGCAGCAATATCTCCCATAGACGTGCAGAAAATATTTTCAGGAAGGTAATATGTTTTTCAGAAATGGAATCGAACCCAGGCTTCCCGATCAAGAAGGGAACGTCCTACCACTAGGCTACTGTGACCGATAAAGATGTAAAAAGGTATGCAGTTTATCTATAATATTAACGAAGTTATGTTTGTTATCAACCTTTATTATCTGATATCGATCAAGTGAAACATTATTCAAATACTCTAGATAAGACATTAAAGCCATACTTGTTCTGGTCATGATATGTTAATGACGTACGTTTAATATGTATAAATTAACAATTATTATAATATCATTATTTTTATTTTATTAATTAAGTCTACATGCATACACGTATCTACATCCCGATGAACTTTTTAAAAAGACATTACAAAGTCAGTGACACCTGATTTGTATTTGAATCTTTTGTATTCAAAGTTCAAGGCCAACTAAAATTAAACCTTATGCTTTTCTATTAACAGTATCATTTATAATAAACATTATCAAATATATAATAGGTCAAAAATCTAATAGGTAAAAAAGATAACGCTTCACTGTAGTCTATTAATTTCATGATGTCTTATCCCTTGAATCGTTTATATCACAAACTAGTTCGCCTTTCAAGGATTAGTTGAGACTCTTTTAGATCCTATAATTTTTGTTAAATACTGAGAATGTAAAATATACTTACAGTCGTTGAACTCCATGGCTGATATCTGAAAAATAACTCAAATTTATATATCAAATTTCATCGTTATGAGTTATTGTTTATAAGATTCCATTTTCATTCGTAATCATATTTGCAGACATAAGTTATTTAGTTTTATATGTTACAATACAAAATGTATTTTACGGATATAATCTGTCTTGTTCAAACTGATCGCTTCAAGTTCAATTTTAGATAAATTACGTGGAGTATGCGCAGAGAGTATTTTACCTCTAACCCCACAATAGATCTTGTGATTCAAGATCACAATAGATTATTTCCATTGACCAAGAAGGCATACAATATCGGTTGGTTATTCCTGTTGTAAGTATAGGAATTATCCTCTCTGTTATCGATTCCAGTCATTCAGTCATTTTTCTCCTCTATTCCATTGTTGCAAAATAATGATTTTGATTTGTGATGTATGCTGGTTATGCAGTTAGTCGAGTGAAATCAAGCTGTATGAAGCACTTTAAGTAGTTGTAAATTTTCTTTCACAATGAATTTTATGCTAGTTAAGGATTTTTACACTCATACCGTTTCTTGAATTTTAAATTCATTTTAATAGTTTTAATTGTTATATGATAACAAAAAGTGTTTGAGAGTTTTTATTTTCTATTGACAAAAAAGGTAAGAGTGGGATGGTTAGGGTTTGTATGTTTGTTTGTGAGTAGGAAAGACACACACTCTGAGAGAGAGAGAGAGAGAGAGAGAAAGAAGCGGAGAAGAGAAAAAGAGAGAAGGGTGCGTATTATTTTTTTCAGGTAGAAAATTTATGAATTCTACGCACGGTGCTCCTTTTACTAATTTAATTATTTTGGGTTGGGAGATTAAGGGTTTTACAGCTAGCAAATATCATACACACATGTATATAATGACATGAAAAATTAATTGAAATTGTTGTGTTTTTAGGCATACAAAAATAAGGTGAATTCTTTGTAATTTATTTAAAGTGAAATTGTCTTTTGAAGGAAAATGGTAGATCAAATAGTTGTCGCTTCCATCGACCTAGGAACTACACACACAGGTTGTGCATACTCAATGCGACATGAATTTGAAACAAACCCCATCAAAGTAAATTTAGTAAAATTGAATACAGGGGCCGCCTTGGGGAGTAAAATAGCTTCCTGCATATTGTTCGATGAAACTGAATGCTTCCATTCCATTGGAGATGACGCTGAAGAAAAGTATGGAGAACTTCTTTCAGCCGGAAAACAGAAGAATTGGTTTTATTTCAAAAGATTTAAAAGTCAATTTCAAGAAAAAATGGTAAGTAAAATATTGCTTCCTTGAAAATTGTTTTTGCTTACTTTAATAATTGAAAACATTTGTGGGTGTTAGGCTAACCCACAATAATACCTTAATTATACTGGTATGGATAGGACGAAAAATATCATAGAGGCCAAAGTACATGAATATTAATATTACGTAGCCCTTTTTGCTATACTAATTGGATTTTTCTATGTTTTCAAAATATGCTTTGGAAATAGGGAAGTATTCCAATGATAAAAATATAGAAAGCAGTATAAAATTATGAAATTCTTTTTGAAAAGAACTCTAAACATGGTTAGATTGTAATTGATAAATGTTTAAGGACATATAATACAAATAAAATAAAATCACTACTACATGGATATTCATTTTTAAAGATTTTGAAATATATTGCATATAATAGGTATATATAAAATAAGAAAATGTACATTTCTTTTAGTGTTCACATAGATTATTTTGCTTTATTTTCTTTTATTCATTCATCCTAAACATTATATGGCATTATTACGAAATCTTACAACTTTTCCATAACAACTTTAAAATTGGAAATATTCAAGTTATCTATCTAAACACAACTTTAATAGATATGGAGATAACATACAGTATTAAATATCAAAGTCCATAAACAATACAAAGCAGGAGGAGGGCAAACACGGACCTTCAGAATTTCAGAGGTGTTATGGAGGAGTGAGCATTCCTTGCCGACCAATCACATCTCTGTTCTTGTCATGAACGGGAAATAACAGAAAAATTCCGTCGACAATTCAATGTTTAAGTATTGGCATAACAACTACACGTCGTACAATTATTAAAATCAGTCACCGTTTGACTTAATGATAAGTTGTCTATGCTGACAAGGTCATTGTATCGACCAAGGAATTTACGAAATAATGATTTTAAATGAGACTTCCGATATTTTTTTTCAGCAATATACTAGGGCTGTTCGAAAATTATTAAGCTATAAAGGCTAGATATAAATTCAGGAAAATTCGACACATTTTTTAAAGAACGAAAATATAAAATTTCTAATATATAGGATAATTACATACTTTCCGGTAAAATAATAAACATGTCAATCGACCTGGATAAGCATCGCTAGGTCATTTTAAGGTCACGTCAGTCGGAGATGTTTTAGTATGTAATATGTTTAATCAATTTATGAAATGCGGTAAACATTTTTAGATTACTTTTACTAGCTTAAAACGGGTTGCCTACGTCACAATGACTTGCGTCAAAAACGTATCAATTCGCCTGACCTTACATTCAATTTCTTTTTACAAAAATAATTTTAATGATATTCGTTTTAAATCTGTACAATCCAAACTTTTAAAAAAAAGATATATCGGCCTTTTTTCTTAAAATCATTCTACAAAAATTACAATGTACAGTTTTTAAGCGATGTTTATCAGTTATTGGAGAGTTTTAAATCGAAAAGACAAATTGTCCTAAAGGTTATTTGTCTTATGAGCGAATCGAAAACATTCTGGCGTGCTGGTATCCTGAAGTTAGGGTAAACTCTTCTCATTTAAATATTTTGACCAATATAAAGTAATGTTCAAATTTTTAAAAAGTAGGTCACACTCCAGGGTCAAGGTATCAGGGTCCAAAATTACAGGTAATACACATACATCATATCTAATCATTACTAATATGAAATCATATCTCTTCTCATTCAAACATATGACCAACTGAAGGTAAAAGTTTTTTTGACAAATGGAAAGACTATAAAGGGACACACAGTTTCAACCGAATTTTCTTTAAACCAATTTTAATGTTTGCAATTCATTAAGGTAATTCTAATGATCAGCAAAAGTATGAACATCATTTGCTGATATACGAAGGAGATACAAAACTTAAAATACTTCATAATGTAAAAAGGACTCGTGTTTTGTTCTTATTCACATAAATAAAATACCATATTTACGACAAAACGAATTTCAGCAAATCACTATAAACTATCTAATCGTATTTCTTTGTTGAAAAACAAATATGCTTTAAACAAACATATATTAGTATATTTAACCTATGTAAACAAATACGTGGCACAGGCCTTGTTTACATTACAAAGATTCATTTGTCTTGTGTCTCGAAAACTGACATTTAAATGTTATTAGAAAAACCTTACTTGAGAATTTGTAAACATAAGAATGGATTTTTTTAAAAGTTGAAACTATGTCTATGCTCCTTTAAGGCTAATAGACTAACAGAATTTACAGACGGTCAAACGAATGATATTTAATGCTTCTATGCATTCACAAAAGCGGAGGGCAACATGTACCTTAATTTGACCGTTTTCGTACCTTGTTATTTGAAGCATTTTGTAAAGTGTTAAAATTGCGAACAAGATGAGAGTACACTAGACATAATTGCTAACGCACCACTTTATAATTTTTATTTATGTTCCTTAGTTCTCCTGCCAGACAACTGGGCTTGTTTTTTGGTTAAAGCAGGCAAAAACAAACAACATTATTGAAGTGAAAAAATGTCATTTATTGAAGTAGATGACGTAAAATTAGTAAAAACATATTTACAATACAAGACAGGGGGTCAGAAAGGGGGACTTAAATATAAAATATAACATATCTTTATCACAATATTGCACAATCTGACCCCCAGCACCATAATGTCATTGTAAATGTTATACATAGAAAAAAGGGGGAACAACCAGTAGACTAATTAAGAAAACAAAACATGGAAAAAACATTGGCATGTATAGTATACATGTATCTTAGTTGACCCCCTACGAAACATAAAAAATTATAAATATACATGAAAATAAATGTGCTACATTGCTGCCTGCTATCAAAAAAGGTGGGTAAAAGAAAATAAAACACAGCGGTGGAAGAAGGGGTGGATGGTGGGTACGTAAAATCGAGCAGTAAAAATGTTGCGACTTTCCCTTCTGGTAAAAAGATCAACAATGAACACGTGATAACAAAGCGCTCTGCTGATTGGTTGAAAATGGTTATGAAAGGGGTAAATCAAGTTACATAAGTAAAACCCGGTTGACACATTGTATAAGACTATTACAAAAGAGAAATAGTTATGCAAGAACTTAATATGAAGAAATATACAAGAACATGTCACATAAAGGTCATTATTTACAATAATAACTTATTTATGTTCCTTAGTTCTCCTGCCAGACAACTGGGCTTGTTTTTTGGTTAAAGCAGGCAAAAACAAACAACATTATTGAAGTGAAAAAATGTCATTTATTGAAGTAAATGACGTAAAATTAGTAAAAACATATTTACAATACAAGACAGGGGGTCAGAAAGGGGGACTTAAATATAAAATATAACATATCTTTATCACAATATTGCACAATCTGACCCCCAGCACCATAATGTCATTGTAAATGTTATACATAGAAAAAAGGGGGAACAACCAGTAGACTAATTAAGAAAACAAAACATGGAAAAAACATTGGCATGTATAGTATACATGTATCTTAGTTGACCCCCTACGAAACATAAAAAATTATAAATATACATGAAAATAAATGTGCTACATTGCTGCCTGCTATCAAAAAAGGTGGGTAAAAGAAAATAAAACACAGCGGTGGAAGAAGGGGTGGATGGTGGGTACGTAAAATCGAGCAGTAAAAATGTTGCGACTTTCCCTTCTGGTAAAAAGATCAACAATGAACACGTGATAACAAAGCGCTCTGCTGATTGGTTGAAAATGGTTATGAAAGGGGTAAATCAAGTTACATAAGTAAAACCCGGTTGACACATTGTATAAGACTATTACAAAAGAGAAATAGTTATGCAAGAACTTAATATGAAGAAATATACAAGAACATGTCACATAAAGGTCATTATTTACAATAATAACTTATTTATGTTCCTTAGTTCTCCTGCCAGACAACTGGGCTTGTTTTTTGGTTAAAGCAGGCAAAAACAAACAACATTATTGAAGTGAAAAAATGTCATTTATTGAAGTAAATGACGTAAAATTAGTAAAAACATATTTACAATACAAGACAGGGGGTCAGAAAGGGGGACTTAAATATAAAATATAACATATCTTTATCACAATATTGCACAATCTGACCCCCAGCACCATAATGTCATTGTAAATGTTATACATAGAAAAAAGGGGGAACAACCAGTAGACTAATTAAGAAAACAAAACATGGAAAAAACATTGGCATGTATAGTATACATGTATCTTAGTTGACCCCCTACGAAACATAAAAAATTATAAATATACATGAAAATAAATGTGCTACATTGCTGCCTGCTATCAAAAAAGGTGGGTAAAAGAAAATAAAACACAGCGGTGGAAGAAGGGGTGGATGGTGGGTACGTAAAATCGAGCAGTAAAAATGTTGCGACTTTCCCTTCTGGTAAAAAGATCAACAATGAACACGTGATAACAAAGCGCTCTGCTGATTGGTTGAAAATGGTTATGAAAGGGGTAAATCAAGTTACATAAGTAAAACCCGGTTGACACATTGTATAAGACTATTACAAAAGAGAAATAGTTATGCAAGAACTTAATATGAAGAAATATACAAGAACATGTCACATAAAGGTCATTATTTACAATAATAACTTATTTATGTTCCTTAGTTCTCCTGCCAGACAACTGGGCTTGTTTTTTGGTTAAAGCAGGCAAAAACAAACAACATTATTGAAGTGAAAAAATGTCATTTATTGAAGTAAATGACGTAAAATTAGTAAAAACATATTTACAATACAAGACAGGGGGTCAGAAAGGGGGACTTAAATATAAAATATAACATATCTTTATCACAATATTGCACAATCTGACCCCCAGCACCATAATGTCATTGTAAATGTTATACATAGAAAAAAGGGGGAACAACCAGTAGACTAATTAAGAAAACAAAACATGGAAAAAACATTGGCATGTATAGTATACATGTATCTTAGTTGACCCCCTACGAAACATAAAAAATTATAAATATACATGAAAATAAATGTGCTACATTGCTGCCTGCTATCAAAAAAGGTGGGTAAAAGAAAATAAAACACAGCGGTGGAAGAAGGGGTGGATGGTGGGTACGTAAAATCGAGCAGTAAAAATGTTGCGACTTTCCCTTCTGGTAAAAAGATCAACAATGAACACGTGATAACAAAGCGCTCTGCTGATTGGTTGAAAATGGTTATGAAAGGGGTAAATCAAGTTACATAAGTAAAACCCGGTTGACACATTGTATAAGACTATTACAAAAGAGAAATAGTTATGCAAGAACTTAATATGAAGAAATATACAAGAACATGTCACATAAAGGTCATTATTTACAATAATAACTTATTTATGAATTAAACATTTACCGAATCGGTAAGAAGTGGGAATGACAAATGTCTTAGTATCTTGAAGCAAAAACCCTTGAATGACTTTCTTTACCGAAAATCAATTTTCAGGTGCGCGCTGCGCACCATTTTTGCACAGATATGAAATTCTTGATCAATAAAGGTGTCTGTGAGATTGCCACAGGAGTAGTTCCCAAGTAAAAAATCAAATAACAAACAGTCATTGACTCTCATATCTCCTAGTAATCAGCTGATACATTAGTGTCCATATCTTAATCCACTTCACTTCCGGTTGACCAAGTTTTGTGGAACAATTTTCGACTTATTGTGTGCTGCTAACTTATTACCCTGGTTATCCATAATAAACATTTTATGTTTGTTAATCTATTGGGAACAATTTTTCATAAGTGGAATTCATAAGCTTTTAATTGTTTTAATTTTTTACAGATTTCTTTAAAGGAACTCTCTGCAGACGCCATATACTGTCTGCTCTTGCATGCTCTTCTAGCTTCAAACGCCGCATACGGTGTAACTTTTTCTCTGGGTTTTTAATAAGTACAACTGGAAAGAACACAAATACGAAGAGAAAAAAATGATTTTTTTTCCTTCAAAAATGAAATAGACAAAATTTTATTTTTCTATATGAATTGGTTCACTTCAATAAACATTGTAGTTATTCATAAGGTTTGACATTAATATGCCTTATTTTTTGTTAAAGTAACATATTCATATATCAAATGCATCATAAACAGGTTTTTCAAAGTAAAATATAAATTCTTTTAGGTGGTGAGTTAGCAATTATGTCTAGTGTATACATGATGCGTATTTTTTTGCTGATGTTGTTAAATTATATTTTGACAGACTGATGATTGCCTTTCCAAGTTATTTCTGAAGAGTGAAGACGGAAAAAAATTACCCGCCAGTGTAGTTTTTACTGCTTTCTTTGCAAAGACAAAAAATGAAACATTTTCAGACATCCTGAATCATCTTCCATACTTAGGTCAAAACGACGTGAAATGGGTCATTACCGTTCCTGCAATGTGGCCAGAGAAAGCGAAGGGATTTCTTAAGAAGTGTGCATCAAAGGTTGAGTAATTTGAATTTCGATCTTTCCTGGCAACTTATCCACATATTCATAGCTGCCAAATACACTGTTCAAGTAAATACATATCTAAGAATTTTATAGAATCTCAGTAAATTTAAACCGATTACAATATCAAAAATACACATGCTGCGCCCTTAAACTCTGCTGCCTGAATTTTATACATATTAAACATCGTAGCCACTAAACTGACTTAAGTGTAGCAAATTCATCAGGGTTTGTTTAGCGGGTAAAGTTACCAAAAGAAATATGGCAGATTCGAAGGAATATGGTACCGTCCAGAAGGGAAGAACGTCGCACTAGGATGACAAAAATGCAAATTTAAGGAACATATCAGCTTTAACGTGACACACTTTTCCTCGTACTCTACTATCAAGACGAGAAGCGGCCTGTACCGAATCAATGAATTTTAAGGATTAAAGTTTTAATATTTCTCATAAATACACAACAAGATTGCCACTTTTCCTAAGTATTAAGAATGAAGTTAAAATTTGTAAAAGTGCAAGGATGTGTTAATCAAACAATTTTAATAACTTTTAAATAGAGTAAGATTTTTAATTTATTTTTGTGTGAAATGCTAATAAAATTTACAAGTCGTTATATTATACAGAAAATATCTTAACTTCAAATTATGTGTCCATGCACCTTTAATCTAATACAAACCATTTTAATTGCAGGCTGGAATTAACTCAACATATGTTTCAATTGCAACTGAACCCGAAGCAGCAGCATTATATGTTAAGTATTATGAGGATGCCAAAGAAGAGAACACACAATCACAAACATTCCAAGAACGTCTTAAATACTTAGTTTGCGATATTGGTGGTATGTATGACAAAGGATAAAAAATCTTTCAGAAACATACATTCAACATTTCATATAATAGATTAACAATGGGCGTTGGAAGGAATTTACATTTAACATGTTTCATCATCTTTATCAGTGTGTCTGTTTGTTTCCAAGTTAAAAAAAAAAAACATTTTGGTAAAAAGTTAATATATTTTCCAGAAAAAAATATTTAAGTAAAGCAAAAAATCCCTGACATGGTTTATTTCCGTGAATATGTCCGTTAGAATTACAATAATCAGATTACGTTTGTAAATACTCTAGAAAGTCGAAGGTTCGCTTATGTCTTTATTTGACCCTTTGAATTTCTGAAAAACTGAAACTTCTTAGTCTTATACCCCATTCATACGACGAAAATTTGCTTATGTGTGCAAATTTACATATGAGTAAATATACATACGTAAGTAAAAGTTAATTTGCTATGCGTTCAGACGACATTTATGTAGAATAAGTAAATCCTTGTAGTTTCATATAAAATAAGGAGATCTACAGATTCAGACTTATGGATTTTTAGAGAAAAAGGTTATTTCCTTACTTATTTGGTAAAAGACTAACTTTTGAATGTTCCTCAAAGTAATAACGGTGGAATCCGATCCATTTATTATACCCCCGCTTGAAAAGTGGGAGGGAATATAGTAATCGGTATGTCCGTCTGTCTGTCTGTCTGTCCGTCCGTCCGTCTGTTACGCTTTTGGGGTACCAATCGCTTATCCGCAACTCCTCTCATACAACCGAATGAAATTTTATGAAACTTTCACAGAATCTTTTATTACATACTGCCATTGTGCACCTCCTGTTTTACGTTTTGATCCGACACATATTTTGAGTTAACGATAGCAAAACATGAACATCACAATTTTATACACATGGGAGGCGGGGGTATCATTACCTCTATTTTTTTAGTACGGATATAAGCGAACTTAATGATTTTTAGTAAAAAGTTACATACGAAAAAAAGAAAATTGATTAAGATCATTGTTTAATGTTGGAAAATGCTTTAGCCTCGGTCCTAAAGACTATAAGAGAGCCGTTAGATGTTAATAAAACGATGGCTGACTAATGGTTGGCGTCTTCAGCAGAATAAAGGACGACTGGAAATATTTTTGGTGTTTGGAAATCTTCAGTACATCAAGTTTGCGAGTTCATTATGGAGTATAGTATCTGCTTGAATTACATGTATTTTCCAGGAGAATGAAATGGGCAATCGATTAAAAAAATCAAACAAAACAAATATGTGAATAGGAAATAAATAGTTATTAAATACGAATCCCTATGAATCATGGAATACTTATTAATGCTTATTTTCAACAGTATTGTTAAAATTCCTGTAACATCAATTTATATGTCAGTAGCTTGCCTTGGTTTAAATACAAAGAAAGGTAGAAAGTCAATCTGTAATGGGGCCCGGGCGATTGATGCAATGCCTATTCCTATCACAGCTCCGGAGCATTCCCATGAAGACTACTTGAATAGTAAGGGTTTACTTATTGATCCTGCAGGGCACATGTTTGCGCGACCACAGCTATAGTTTTATAATTTAGAGGCTTAATCATAGGTTTGCCAGAAAGGGTGCAAGATGTGCACGTTTTTTGCAAATTCAAATTCATCTCAGGGGAGACTGGAGATATTGGATCCTTGTTTTCAGAGTTGAAAAAGCCATTTGTTGAATGAACTATGCTAGTACAACCCGGCATATATTTTAATGTCTTTAAAGCGGTAGCCTTATCAAACCTCAATTTTCTTTCAGCTGTCCTTGAAGTACAGCAAAGATGACCATAAAAAAAATCCAGTTTTTTTTTCTTTTGCTTTCTTGCCGCCATGTTAACAGACTGATATTATCCTTTTTACAATGCATAAACGACCCAAACAACACTTAAAATGGGGATTTATGCTATAAACAAAACAAAATACATACATAAGTAAATTTGCTGCGTGTTCATACGACAAAACTTACACACAAGAACTATTAATTTGCGACAACATGTATGCAAAAGATAATTTGCACCTAGTCCTGACCAGGTGTAAATTTACTCAACTGTGCGGAATTTAAATGTCAGCAAATCAGTTCATACGACAAAAATTGCACATGTGAGTAAATTTACATATGAGTAAAATATACTGAGGTATGCAAATCATGTCGTATGAATGGGGTATTAGTTAACAATTAATGAATTAAACATCACTTAGATCTTTGGTGATTGCGTATCTTTGAAAATGGCGTTAAGAACAAGGTTCACTTTTGCCTGATTTGGCCCTGTGAATTTCTGAAAAACTGAAACTGCATAGTTTTAGTTAACAATGCATTAAATATATATCGCTTAGATCTTTGGCGACTGCATATCTATAAAAAAAAAATGACGTCATTTTCTGGCTAGTCAATGCATAATGACGTCACGAAATGCGTCAATTTCCTCATATTCTGAAAAAGTCTACAAAACGGCCAAATTTTAAAGCTATTTTTTGATATTTAATACAGAGCGCAACCTCTGATCTAAAATATGCAACTAGTAAATGATAGATCTGTTTCTGTGGATTAATGGACATGTTTTATTTTTTAGATCAGAAACTGAGCTCATATTATTTTTCTTCACTGAAAGTACTCAATTATACCTGTTTACCTAAAAATTCAAGAACATTGCAATTTCATAAAGCCAGTTCTCCAAGACCTGAACATTTAGGAGATTTTTTTATGGGGATATGAAAGCACCAAGTCTCTATTTTATCTTAATGTTTCAAATAGAAAATCAAGTGTTGATCAATTAATTGGTATATCTACAGGGCCATTTTATACATAGAGTGAACCGACTTCTTTCTGGCTAGTCAATGCATTATGACGTCACGAAATGTCTCAATTTCCACAATTTCAAAAAGTCCACAAAAATTTTTAAAGCTATTTTTGGATAGTTAATATAGCGCGCAACATCTGATCTAAAACATGCAACTAGTAAATGATAAAACTGTTTCTGAGGATTTAAAGACGTGTTTTATTATTTTAGATCAGAGAGTGCGCTCATATTATTTTCTTCACTGACAGTACTCAAATATACCTGTTTATCTTTAAAATCAAGAACATTGCAATAATTATTTTATTTAACCAGTTCTCCAATACCTGGACCTCTAGGAGAACATTTTCAACAGGAAATGAAAGTACTTAGTCTCGATTTTATTTAAATGCTTCAAATGTAACTTCTAGTGATAATCAATCAATTGGTTTATGTATATACAGAGCCATATTTTTCATAAAATGAATCGAGCCCTTTTGAGTCAAAATATTAGTTTCTGTACTACATTGTTGTGTTTGGTGAACAATAAACCGATTAGATGTTTTCCTAGACCCTAAATAATTGCAGGATAATTCAAGAATCTATGCAGCAAAACGTTTTCATTAAGGTTGTTAAAAATCATTATACGTAAAATAACGTAATGTTTAACATGTTTAATAAGTGTAAAATCTAATATACACATGTCTAACAATGTATTTTTGTTCTAATTTCCGTTAAGAAAAAGAATCCCAAATCTAATTATTTCTATGGAATATGCAATTAATGAACAGTTATTAACATCAAAAATGCATTGAAATAATACTAATTTGAATAATACAAACATGGACATCTAAAGCACGAAAGGTGGGATACCCGGTATAGGTGTCAGAGAAGAAAAAAGCATCCCCACTCGACCGATAACGCCAGCTGTGTGCTCGAGCTCCTTACAGTACCGACCAGACACAACTTGACACCAAAGCAGTCCCAAAAAATAGTCCCCGGGACTGCTGTGGGACTGCATGCTTTGGGACCGCTATGGGACTGCTTTACATATGTAGAAAGCAGTCCCAGCAGTCCCAGCTGTCCCTGCAGGGACTGCTTTGTTCACCCATGTGTGAAAAAGGTTCTGAGTGACACGATAGCTCGGTCCCCGTGTGTATTCTTAATTTGCAAGCTCCCTGATGTTTCGTTTACTTGTAGCAGAAAGGATTTTAAACTATTAAAAAACAAGGATTTCTTACAATCTTTTAATAAGTAGAGATTATATGTATTATAGTTAACTGAAATTTTCAGGGACTGTATATTTATACACAAATGTAGTTTAGAATATTTTTTTTTTAAAATATAAATTTGTTGAACAAGAAAGACACGAGAAGATTTTTATCCCTTAAATAAACCACAGGTTCATGAGAAAAAATATCTACATGTAGGCCTCTTTTCTCAAAATGTACGAAAACATCCATAGACAATTCAGTGTAAAAGTAATTACCTTACGATTCGTATCAAAATGTTTTTCATCATTTGATTAAATAGATAAATAATACATAAATTATAAAGTCATCAAGGTCATTCTATCGCCCACAGTTTGTGAAGCGTTGACTTTATAATGGAATGTTCAATAAACTGGAAAACAACTCCATACACTGACTAATAACTTTTTTTTAGATTTCAACTGAGCTGAGGCAAATTTAAGTACATGTGTATGCACAATATTTTCCTCTAGCAATATACATAAAATTTTGCAGAGAATTAAATATCTTGCATTTTATATTTGATAAAAAACTTTTATATATTTTCTCCCATCAAAAATGCTAGTCAAATGGTTACTTTCAAATTTATTTTCAAACATCGTGTTATTTAAGGTATGCAATGTATTACGACCACATTTGTACCTACAACATGTTAATGAATGATCCGATATTTTAATCATGGTAGAATTTTGAAGATTTTACCAAATTAAAAGAAATTTGAAGGATTATTGTCCAATTAATTGCACCTTGAATTGTACATTGATGTACATGGGCAGGACGTGTTTAATCAGACGTTGTAAAAAGTAATTTGAATTTCAAACAAATCTCTTGGTGAAAATATGCATTAACTCAATCTTTATTAAACTATGAAATAAAATAAATTATTTACCGCGGAAATTCAGAGAAATTTTTAAAACTCTTATTTTTATTTTCATCAAGGGCAGATAACTCATCAAAACTTTTATAGTGCAAAATGACTGTCTCCATAGATATTATCAGTCATGTGAAATTGGTTCGTTTCACTTTTATCATCATCTAGCAATGTATTTTAACTAGTTCAGAATCATTAAAAATCGTTCAAAATCCCTTCACTACACATAATGTACGTACTTTGAATACATGTATTTTTACCTTAAAGTCATTTTAACCTTTCTAAAGTCGATATCAACACTGTTTGCTAACTCAATTATATTTTTTCGTAGGATAAACGTTCGTAAAAAATAGAACAAAGACTCACTCAAGATATGAATAAAGTGACCCGCGACAGCATGAAATCCCTGTCAAATACGTATACAGTTCAATTCTCATAAAGAGTGCAAAAAAACCATGTCAACCTTGATTTAAAAAATTCTAATTTTCCATTCTCTTAGCTATATATAGAATACATGTATTTGGATTTCATGTAGTGTTGGCATTATTCAAGAAGTGGGTTAAATCAGATGTGAATACTTAAAAATTCCAAAGACCTCTGGACCATCTGAATTCTTAAGATTTTACCAAAATCAACAGCTTAATAACTTACGTTATCCAGAGTTGTATTCCACCATACTTCAGGTTATAGACTACACCTTGATTTTCCTACAAATATACACCGATCATTGCTTCAAAACTTTTTAATTACAAAAAAAAAAACTTAACATGGCCTGGATACTGAGTATTGAAACATAATTCTTCATTGTGTTCATGTTCTTCTTCACCCTATTACCATCGTCCCGCTGGAAACTTTATTACAGGTGACGTAAATAATTAATAATGAGGGCCTTAGATCACTTAATATTTAAAAAGGTCCTAAATATAGAGAAGTCCGATCCTTCAACTGGCGTAGGAATTTCAACAAGCAAATTCAAAGAATTGTGGTCCCCCACTTTCGGTGTCTTTGTGGATGAGATGTTATTTTTTATGATATATTGTGTCTAATATGAACACCATTTTAGGGGTAAGAAATCATAGCATGCTCGAAATTATCTTTTCACGGGTAATGCACATGTCAAATATGAAATCCCTTTCTTCTCAATATAAGGAACAAGATGTGTTTGTTGAAAACACTGTTGATCCCGTATGTCAACATAACGAAGATATAACTTTTATTGAATGCAAATTAAATATGTTATTACCCAAAGTACGGTTTTTCTCACAAGAAATACAATTGTGAAATACAAAATCCCTAGCACCACCTGTTCAAAAGGTAAAGTTGAGGATAAATTTTTGAAAGGTAGGTCAAGCTCCAAGGTGAAAGGGTCTAAGTTGTTGATTTCTTAAGAAAGGTCTTCTCACGAGGATTACACATCTGAGGTACGAAAACCCTAGCCCTTACCGTTCAAAAGTAATGGTCAAAGTTAAAGTTTTTTCATATGTAGCAAATCTCCAAGGTCAAGGTCAAAAGGTCAAAGTTGTTGGAATCCAATGAAAGGTTTTGTCACAAAGAATACATGTGCGAAATATGAAAGTCCTAGTACCTACCGTTCAAAAGTTGTGACCAAGTTTAAAGTTTTTAAAAAGTTGTTAAAACTCTAAGGTCAAGGTCAAAGGGTCAAAGTTCTTTGTATCCAATAAAAGGTCTCCTCACAAGGATTACATATATGAGGTACAAAAGCCCTAGCCCTTACCGTTCAAAAGTAATGGTCAAAGTTAAAGGTTTTTTTTCAAAAGTACGTAAATCTCCAAGGTCAAGGTCAAAAGGTCAAAGTTGTTGGTATTCAATGAAAGGTCTCGTCACAAAAAATACATATGTGAAATATGAAAGTCCCAGTACCTACCGTTCAAAAGTTATGACCAGGTTAAAGATTTCAAAAAGTAGTTAAAACTCCAAGATCAAGGTTAAAGGGTCAAAGTTCTTTATATCCAATAAAAGGTCTTCTCACAAGGATCACATATGTGGAGTATGAAATCCCTAGCCCTTGCCATTCAAAACTTATCAAAAAGGTCAAAGTTGTTGGTATCCAATGAAAGGTCCTGCTACAAAGAACACATATTTGAAATATGAAAGTCCTAGTACCTACCATTCAAAAGTTATGGCCAAAGTGAACGTTTGGAATTTTTGTGTAAAAGTGTGTCAAACTGCAAGGTCAAGGTCAAAAGGTCAAATTTGGTGGTACCCAATGAAAGGTCTTGTCACAAGAAATAAACATGTGAAATATGAAAGTCATAGCTCCACTGAATCAAAAGTTATGGGCAAGGTTAAAGTTTTTGTGACGGACGGACAGCTAGACGGACAGACGGACAGCTAGACAGACGGACAGACGAATGAGATTTAATGTCCCCTCGCATTTGCGAAAGCGGGGGGCAAAAATATTATGGATTCCGTTGAAGATAACGCCAGACGATGGACTAAATCTGTAAAAAATACGTTGACTCAGAATTGATTAAATGTATCCAATAAATGAAAAAACTGCGTATTAAAAGACTGATGAGCAATATGAAAACCATCAATCCTTCTGTATTCAATAATCCAGAAGTGGAAAATGAACTAAATAGATCAAATTAATGATCGGTATGTATTGGTCCCTGCTGACGGAAGTAGGCAACAGCATTGTCTTTGTTTGCAAGGTTCATTCAATAAATTGTATTTTAGAAGAACTTGGATTTAACTATTTGCCCCTTGCACTGTCTGTGACGAACATTTGTTACATTCTGATGACGATATCCTTTTCCCCACAGCGCACTTGTGATTAAGTGCTGAAAAGTCATGGTTATGAAGATGAATATTTACACGTTGTATGTAGCAAAGGTTGCCGTATATATTGCCATAATATTTATACAACCATAAGTAAAATGAATTCAAGTAATTTGATGATAATTTAATCCTGTTTTATTTTGTTTAAATAATTCTTTCATGTGAAATGAACATTAAAAAACTAATATATTAGCTTACAACTAATTTATTTCAAAATTTGAATCTAAATCTAAAACATTGTTTGATTTTCCAGACAGAGGTTCATCTTTACGCTTGGGTTAAAGAGAGACACAATGACACTTGCCCCAGCCCTCATCCCCTTTATTTCTTCGGTCACATGCATAACCATATTATCGAAACTTGCAGAATATTCAAATATTATCAATAAAAATAGAAATGAGGTCTGGAAGCGAATGATTATCACTTGTGAAGATTTCTATAAAAATTAATTTACATATGTTTTAGGATAAAGAAAAGGTAGTAGCTTTCAGCATATTATTTATTTAGAGTTTTTAACAAAAACAAATATTGTTGGACGATCGTTTAATTTCTTATCAAACAATACGATAGCATATAAATTATTGAAGGGAAAAATTTCATTTTTTTAACAGTAAAAATTTAATTGATCACATTTTCTTATTAATATTTTGGCCGGTAGACGGATGACATACTGCCGGACTCTGCATTAAAATAATCAGTCTTAAATTAGCAGTATTTATCTAAGCCAAGGGTTTCCGATCCGAAACCTACTCTAGTGGTGGAGATGTGAAGCGGATCGGAAACACTTGGCTAGCGAAGATTGCAATCTTTACAACTACAGGTACATGTGGACTACTAAAAAGATCAGCACGTTTAAAAAACCATTCATGAAATAAAGAAAAACTTTATGGATAAGGAAGAATTTGCAAAAAAGTAATAATGATGATATTAATTAAACTAGAAAGTTTTCTATTGCAAGCAATAGCATATGCCGCCCCGAACTGGTCAAGACTTTCATATTTTCATCACTAAAACAATACCCATTAGCACAGGTTGGACAACCATCTAATCGTATCAGTACTTTCAGTACTTTGATTTAAAAATCAACGTTAAAGAATTTTCACGTTTCCCCTTTTCCATAGAAACTATTTACTATTTCCAATTTTTAAATCCAGTGAGCACAATAACAGATAGTAATAATTACATCAATAAAATTTCATAAAGAATGTTCAAGGGACCAGAGGGAACACTCGCAGACAAAATTCGTCGCTTTTTGCAGGTTCCCAACGCAAGGGTAGCCATTTTAAAACTAAATGACCACACAACACAACTACAACCAGTGATACTTCTTTGAGGAAAGTTTCAGGTAGATTGTCCCAGCCATCTCCGAGAAACAGCTTGTACAACAAAAACATGCGCACAATCGCAATATGTCATCCCCGACTTCGTTCGGGACGACATACTGTAGAAATACTTTTTACCGCGTGGTATCAATTTACGCTATGTACGCGGTTACAAATTTTCAGCGGAAATTTGTCCAAGCGTACTTAATATAAATGTATGGCATATAGTGACAGTCTGAGAAATCCGCGTTATTTTCTACCCGCAGATTAAACAGAAATTGAGATTCTGCGGAATTATGACCCCGTGGAAAAAAGTACGTCTACAGTAATTAAAAGAAATAAAATTTAAATAAAAAACATCGAAATGGATTATTTCTTTTCTTTAGAATGGAATTTTAACACATTTTTTTAAAAAATAATAGTTTACAAGAAAGGGCCAAGAAATCTCCTCCCCCGGAAAGAAACCGGAAACACACACAAAAAAAGAAAAAAGAAAATGTCGGAAATGCTGAGCATAATCCCATAGTTTGTGACTTAAGAAAGAAAAATGCCTGAAACGCTGAATATAATTCCAGAGATGAAATGTAGGGAATAATTTGGACCGCTGTTGGTCAAACATGTTTAACCCTCCCCTCCCCAAAGAATGGAGTTTAAAGCGCCTAAACACAAATGCATTGCTCCTCATACATTTATATCTGCACTACCCTTTGAATACAGTCACGAGTTTAAAACTGCCCATTCAAGGTAGATGTTAAATGTGTTTGTCCGTCTGTCTATCTGTCTGTCCGTAACAAAGTTTTGATCGCAGTTTTCTGAGTAATTTCTCATGACAGACGCTTGGAAATTTAGTACATTTATCACCGAGGCATGTCATATGGATGGATTCAATTTATTTTTGTTGAAATCCTATGACAGTTTCATTTTTATCTGTTAGCACACTCTTTGCTGTGGCTTTGCATATGGTGGGATTTATTTTATATGAATCTGATGTCAACTTCGTATTTATCCGTGCATCTGACCGTAAGTGAACTTGTGTAAATTTTAATTACTATAGCATTGTACATTCACATCATGCATAGTGGGGTATAACAAGTTAGTTTTTGCTTAAAGACTTCTTGTTTGTCCAAGTGTGCATAAAATTTTCCCGAATACCTTGTTTTATGTGTTTACGTATATCTTTACAAATCAAGACATACAAGTATGAGCAACACATTTTTTTTACGATTATTGGAAACGTTGACTTGATAATGAAATCATTCAACTTTAAATTAACCTACATATTTTTCAACATGATATTGTCATTCTTTTATTTTTTCCTTTCACATTGTGTATGTATTACTTTTTTATTGCTTTGTATAAGGCGGAAATAATAAGGTTGTAAATTTACGAATTTGATTTTAAATCGAACAAAAAAAATTAAATGTAAATTCAAACAAAGCTTTATTCTATGAACAAAACATCCAGTTGTATGAATATGAATTAATTTAATCTTTTTTGTTATTTTAACCGTTCCTTTATTCGATTTCTGCACACACTTTTATGAAACAGTTTACATTTTTTTTAAAAATCATTTGTCGAATTTCAAACATTCTGGATCAAGGTCCCATTTCACACAAGACTCGGGACATCCACATCATTAACCAAGTAGACTCAAAAATTTTGGCAAGTCTCCGCAATAGTTACTGGATACTGAACAAGACAGAGATACATGTTAAAGAGGAAAACTAGAAACGCACTATTTTATAAATAAACACAATGAGATGGTGTATTATTGAAACGCACAAATTAGTGTTCAAGACTATCAACTTCCAACACAGACTCTGTTGACAATGTCTGTGCGTTGATTAGCCTGAAAGTATAAACAACCTAAAAGTTCCCGTCATACCGGCATTCGTTGTTTACGAATTATTATGTACCATAAACCCAGTCATTTGCTGTCTTTTATAGAAAAAAAACCGGAAATATTTTTCTTGGTCACTCCGTGACCATGCCATGTCAATCGCAACTTCTCACGCCTTTCCGACTAGCGGAAAAACGACCTCGAATGTATATGGTAGACGCCATGACAACCCTCCTTTTTCACGATCTTTGAAATAAATGCATGGAGACCTTTTATCTGTGGAATATGAAGTTTAACTTTATTCAATGTAATGATATTACCTAAAATATACGAAAGAAGAGACTTCTAACTCCCCCTAGTTTACATTTGACTAAACAGGAAATATATGATTTTTTTTACATCCGGCGATGTTAATACATTCGAGGTTGTTTTTCCGATCTCTGACGGAAAGACCCGAGATGATGCGATTGCATGCCATGAGCTCATTGTTATGAGTGTCCTACTTTCTCTTTTGAAGACACTCTTACAAGCGGTTTCCAGGCAATTCGCCGATGTAAAATCTAAGTAAAACCGGAAGTTAAAGTATTTTTTCTCTATATACGTCACAAGTCACACGGTGTGGAGGGCCCTTAACGCGTTTTTCATGCAGAAAACGTCAAAAAAGAAATGTGCGTTAAAATGCGTGATTGCAGGGTTAAGGTATATGCGTTATAATGTGTGAAAGCGGAGCAACCGGTATATGCGTTAAAATGCAAGACTGCGGGGATGGGGGTTAATTCTACAAGTGGTAATCCAACTTAAACTCAAGTTCCCTTCCTAAGGAGAAAATTCTTAAGTATCATATGTCAGTTTTGAATATTTTATTCCAAAACTTCATAAGAATCCTTACAAACAAAGATGCATACAGTGACTGGAACGTTATTGTTGACAAACCAATCGTGTAGAATCGTTCGTGTATCGTGAGTGATCGTTCGTGTAACGTACAAGATCGTTCGTGTATCAGACTCAATCGTGTGCGTTTTTAATCGTGCGAGATCGTGCGTTTAGAATCGTGTAAATTTCGTTTTGTAAGTTTTTATTGGAATGTTATTTGTAAAATAAGCATTTCCCTTGTTTGTTTTTCTTAATTTATTAATTAAAATCGAAATAAAATGAAAAAGCGCAATTTACATAATAGAATGCAGAACGAACTAATTATCGCCCGTAAACAAGCAATATATTACATGTAAGTCGTACAATATTAAGTTCTCGTCAAATAACGCGATCAATATTGTGATAAACCGTACATAGATCTTTAACGCCTTTTTGAAAAATCTGATTTTAATTATTATTTACTTCTTACTGTGGTCAAGATAATCTTGAAATCAATTCATCGAAAATAAATATATTTTTTTTACAAAGAAATAAACATTTATCAATGCTTACATAACTAGTTAGTCGACAAATATACATGGACACGGCATGATTTTCGGGAGTTTTGATTATCTGTGTTTATCTCTTGAGCCTATTTGTAATTAATTTATTTTAAATTTCTGCAAATAAAAAAGTTGAATAATTGGCAAGTTATCAGACATTGAATCATTGGAAACATAAGGATAAAGTTTGTAATTATAATTTTAGTCATTCCATGCTGCCATTTTTGTTCAATCGTATCCCCCTTTCTGCATATCATGATATCCAATTCAATCAAATTATACGACCCACATACATGTACATCGTCTAATAGAACGAACAAAATCCGTTTTTCTTTAATCGGAGAATTACCTTAGAAATTATTATTTTTAATCTAAAATATTAAGTCTTGCATATATTTAGTTACAGAAATATCATTTTCCGTTTTTTTCTTCAAAGTCTATGAAATAATATTGATAATTATTTGAAATCTTAAATAAGTATTAAGCCGTATTTCGTTTTGAAAATATTGATTCCTAAATATTTTGAACTATTTTGAGTGAAGAATCGTGCGTTTGCGTTAATAATCGTGTAAGATCGTGTAACGTGTAGAATCGTGCACGTGAAAGATCGTTCGTGTAACAGGTTTAATCGTGCGTTAAACGTGCGGAATCGTTAACTTGTAACGTGATCGTTCGTGTAAGTTGTCAACAATAACGTTCCAGCCACTGTAGCGGGTTCCTGTAAATATTCAACCAAGTCTCTTTCTTTACTCCTCACTAAGATATTAACAGTAGTGAAGGAGAAACTTCCAAAAGTATGTGCAACCATATATTCAAGAAGTTGTATACATTATGAAATCTCATAATTACAACAAACTTTTGGACCATTTGAAATCACAGCTTAAAACATTTCAACTTTACACACAGCCATTCTTTACGATAAATTAATGTCAAGGCTTTTCGATACCATTGAGAGCTGCTTTTTCAATACAAATGTAACTTGTAAAGAACTTTATTCGGTATATAATAACCAATATTTACCCCCAAATCAAACTTTGACGGAGAAATATTTAACTATGTTCTTAAACAGGGGGATATATGCTGACTTCAAAGCACTGAATATTTTCATAAGCATTGACGTCATATGTTTAAAATGACGTCACGAAGATGACGTAAATTTAGAATTTCCATCATTTTTACAGAAAAATGTATAAATTACCTCGATATTTTGAGTAAAAGTCACCGAGCGCAGGTCTGATCAGCGTCAATATTTTGATATAATGTGTAGAATTATAATATCAATGAAATATATAAATATTGTTCCTTTACTTGAAAAAGACGCTAATGGTAATCTAACAACCAAACTATATGATAAACGTGATGACTTTTCTATCGTCAACTTCCCTTACTTATGCAGCAATATACCTTCATCACCTGCATACGGAGTATATATATCTCAGTTGATTCGATACGCAAGAGCATGCTCTACGTATGAACAATTTCTGAAACGAGGAAAATTATTGACAAGCATGTTGATGAAACAACAATATCAGCATAACTGAACTAGTTCTGGAGATAAACAGACGTCACCAGAAATTTGTGACGTTCATACTCGCCAAATTCAAGAACTGCGAACAGTAGTATATATGTTGTTCTCGCGCCTACCTCCGTGTAAATTTCCAAAACTAACTTATTTTGGTAAAACAGAACAGAAAACAGTACATGTGTACCCCACCCAACCCCATCCCACCCACTCTGAAATAAAATTTCCTTTTTACAGGTTATCGATTTTTTAGTTTCATTTCTCAAATTCATAGAAAAGATTTTCTTGGTTCACTTGGGGTGGGGGTGGGGTTATGTTTATAGTCAAAATTCGACAAAAACATTACAATTAAAATATTGTATTCTATTAATATATAATATTTTTAATTTCTTTGCTTAAAACATAAGAAAAGATATAAAGAGCATTTAATCATATCCAAGACTATTTCAAAAGGTGATGCTGCGTGGAAGTCTGATTTCATTGGAAAATAACGTCTACCCCAACCCCCTTTTTTCAAGAGCTGGAATTAGGGATAATTTACTTTTTGACTCTGATGTTAAAATAATTAATCTATCACTTGTGAACAATTCATTGTATTAATGAAATATACATGTCATGGAGATAAAGAATAGTAGTCAAACTCAAAAGTCCATAGAACAATACAAAATTGAAGCAGAGCAAACTCAGACCTTAATAACATCAGAGATGGAATCAGGTGTCATGTAGGAGTAAGCATCCCCTACCCAACGGTCACACCTGCTGTGTGCTCTTTGCCATGATCTAGAAATAATAATAATAATAATAATAATAATAATCCGTCGTCAATTCTGTGTATAAATAATGAATTAACAATTAGTATGAAAAACGTCAGTCAGCATTTAATTCGATGAAAAATTGTATTTTCTGACAAGGTCATTGTATCGACCATATCACTTACGAAATAATGTCTTTAAACAAGACTGTTGCTTTTCTTGTTTCATCAGCTTGTTTGTCAATGCCTTGATCTAGACACTGTTCATACTCAGAGCATGCTCTTGCGTATCAAATGAATTGAGATACATAAACTCCGTATGCAGGTGATGAAGTTATATTGCTGTATAATTAAGGAAATTAACTATAGAAAAGTCATCACTTTTATCGTAGATCTTGGTTGTTAGATACCATTAACGTCTTTTTCAAGTAAAATATCTAAATGAAGGATATGGTGATAACGAACAGTATTCAATCTCAAATTCCATAAAACAGCACAAAACAGGAGCAGAGCAAACACGGACCTCCAAAACATCAGAGGTGGGATCAGGTGCCATGGAGGAGTGAGCGTCCTCTGCTGACCGGTCACACCCTACCGTGTGCTCATTGTCATGATCGGGAAATAGCGGAAAATCCGTTGTCAATACAGTGTTAAATAATGGACTAAGAATTAGAATGAATAACAGCAGTCAGCATTTGATCAATGATAAATTGTACTTGCTAACAAGATCATTGTATCGACCATAGCACTTACGAAATGATGACTTTAAACGAGACAAGTAACAGCTTATCAAAAAGCTTGCCTGTCTTAATCAATCAATATCTGCATGAGGAGTGATAAACCTTTTGAGAAATACTGTGGGTTTAAAATACGAGGGCCGTTAAAAAATTACGCGGACTCTGCTATTATTTACTCTTATAGACGTCATATAGTTATGAAATTCAAAGAATTATGTATCTTAAAGATTCCAGTAAATTTGGGGCAAAATTTCTGTATTTAAAAAAAATTCTACTAAAATTATCGCTATGTTGATATCGCTGATGGAGATTTACGGAGCACGACAAAAAGATTGAAGCAAAAGCATGCAGAATCCAAAATTTAACTCATTAATTTTCTATAATTCCCGATTTTTTTCGACAATTTTCTCAAATGTATCTTTAAATTGTTCTATTAATATGTATTTAGATTTCTGACGTGATATTTGAAGTACTAACAGGAATATAGTGATTTTTCTCGGATGTGATTCCTGTGAAAACAACTGTGAAAATGACGTCTCGTGAATTGACGGCGCACCACACTTTTGTTAAATTATGTGTAATGCTCGACATATCGCCAACATACATCCAAAATATGCATAATAAAACATGTAGTAAACTATGGTATTTGTGACACCCGTTCACAAATAGCAAATTGAAATGTAAGACCTCTGTTAAAAGGCTATACGGGAGGACGGGAAGATTATCGAGTAAAACTTTATCCGGACTGTAAAGAACGTGATGGAGAGTCACCAATATCACACTATATCTCATAAATACCTGCATTTTTTGGTTTTTAAAACAAAAAAGAATATTCTTTACTTGTTTAATAGATTTTAAGTTTTACAAGAAATGGTGTTTGGATGTTGAGTAGATAAGGTAACTCAAACTGTACAGGTACTCTTGGGAAAATGTATGGGCAGCGGAAAGGGCAAAAATTACCATAATGAGAAAACAAACAATTATCTTAATTTCAATGACCATAAAAACTTAACAAATGATATACAATGCATAATCAACAGACATTTTCGCAGAACAAATATACATTAAAGCAAAACCAACGACCACGTACGTAACAAACATATATGAATGCAAAACCAACGATCATCTTTGCAGTACAAACGTACATAAAACACGACAAACGAAAAAAACTTAACAAACGCGCAAGCGGTAAATCTAGTCTTCCAGACTCCCGACGGTCCCGGAATTTTTATTTTTTTTTATTTTGGCGATTTCTTTTTTGTCGGCGCACAGAAACTCTTCACACTTCTTAGGCACATTTCTAGGTTTAAATAAATTTCATTAATATATAAAAACTTAAACAAATTTGTGTATTTATAACTGAATCAGCAGTATCACCAAAAAGCGGTAAATCTAGTACTCAGTTATAAATGCGAAAACCACTGAAAAAAAGGATAATGATGTTTTTGTAGAATCGCGATTAAAACAACAAACTGAGGTATATTTTTTTAATAAATGAAAACCCTTATTTACATGCCAGAAAATTTGTATGCTCAAAAATTCCCCACACATTTTTTTTTCGTATAGAACTCTTTGCCATAACATGTTTATGTTCCTAGGCTCTACTGCATAGATGTGGTCTACCTCGGATCCCCTTTAATTTTTTCCTTTTTTTAATTTCAATTTATCTTAAAAATTTCGAATGAAAGAAAATAATTTACATAAAATGAAAAAAAAATCTCATTCTCCTGAAGGCCGTTTCGTCATTATTTATTTATTTATTTTTTCTTGGTTGTTGTTGTTACATAAATTGGTTTTCCCCAGTTCTTTAAATATTACAAGAATCTATTATGATACATGTAACTTTACATTACAGTGAAATATCATATGACAGGCACGTAGCAACATTTCCCAATTTTAAGAGTAAGGTCAAAAAAGGGTTATGTAGTACATGTATATTAAGAAAAAAATTGGTACTGAAAGAAGTTTTTTAAATCTTTTTTTCAGCTAGATTGAAATTTTTTCTCTGGTTACCCCCTCCTTTCAAAAACGATGCTACATCAATGTATAACAATGCAATACTTTCATTTTGCATGGTTTTACTAAAGTACAATGTTAGATTTAGCTATTTTTATGAAACGTTTGATAAAAATCTCTTCTGAAATGAAATCATTTTGATGTTATGAATTTTTATAGAATTTTAATGTTCATTTTTTTATTAACACCACCAATTTTTACTGAAATACTAATTCCATCTTCAGATTTGAAGTTAATTTTATTTCATCTTAAAGTTATTGAAACAAGATTGCCACTTTTCCTAAATATTAGAATAAAATTAAAATTTGTGAGAATGCAAGGATGTGTCAATCAAACCCGTCTAAAATTTTGAAGTTTTAATAACTTTTAGATGAATTGAGATTTTAATATATTTTTGTGTGAAATGCTATTAAAATATATCAGTCGTAATTTAATTTTATACAGAAAATATTAACTTCAAATCTGTGTCCATGCACCTTTACCATCTACGACACCTAACGTCTCTCTGTATCGATGTCCGTTTTTGGTTTTCCTATTAATAACGGAGTACTACATTTACCACTTTTTGGAAGATGATACTGCTGATTCAGTAATAAATACGAAAAGGAGTATATATGATAAGAGCCTATTTTGGCCCCCTAAAAATCAACATTTTAGAATTACTTTCAGATATGTTTAATTGATATTTATTTTGAAGAAGAGATTATATTAAAAAATATTTCTAATATATTTTTCATATTTATGTGCTCACTCTAGCTGTAAATGACATGAGAAATAATGCTATTTTAGCTATCAAACAAAGAAGCCAAAAATATGCCTTTTTCTTGATGTTTTTTCTTATGGGAAACATAGAGCGCAGTGTAGAACATACATAATTTTTTTGTCACTAATCAGTATTGGATAGATATATCTTTGGTAAAAATATGAAGCTTGTTCTAGGCTGCGCTCAATATTTTCTGGAAGAAAAACTGCTTGAAAATAAGCAGTTTTATACAAAATATGCTAAAATGGCGGGAAAACGTGATTTTTATGATGTCATATTTCTACAATAACGGCATTTTGATCAAAATGAAAATAACCAATAAAGGTCACATATATAGCTGTACAAATTAAAGCTATATATAAAGTAAAATTAAAATATTAATTTTAAGGGGCCAATTGAGACACTTAACATATATCACTCTTTGTTAAGTTTTTATATATTATTAAATTCATTTAAAAAGAAAATGTGCCTGAGAAGTTTGAAGAGTTTTTGTGCACCGACAAAAAAAAAAAAAAAAAAAATCCGGTACCGTCGGAGTCGGGAAGACTAGATTTACCGCTTGCACGTTTGTTAAGTTTTTTTCGTTTGTCATGTTTTTATGTACGTTTGTACTGCAAAGATGATCGTTGGTTTTGCATTCATATATGTTTGTTACGTACGTGGTTGTTGGTTTTGCTTTAATGTATATTTGTTCTGCGAAAATGTCTGTTGATTATGCATTGTATATCATTTGTTAAGTTTTTATGATCATTGAAATTAAAATAATTGTTTGTTTTCTCATTATGGTAATTTTTGCCCTTTCCGCTGCCCATAAAAATGTTGAGAAAATGAAAGTTCAATCACATATTTTTTATAATGCCTGTGACGTCGAAGATTTTGCTCCTCCGTGACTTAATGATATGTCCTTAAAAATCACTCAAAATTGATACCAATTTACAACATTTTGATATGGAATTTTGTAGACCATATAAGTAAAGATTCTTTTATATTATGTGTGACATTTTGCCTGATTATGTCGTCAAATATTTTTTCTATGCAACAAGTCCGCGTAATTTTTGAACGGCCCTCGTATTTCCTTACTTTATATTTTGAGAACCTTGTGTAAATTAAATCTTGATTTTATTTAACTTTTGGAAGAATCATCTCTACACTGCATACTAAAGAGTTGTTATTCGGGAGGGGGGGTCTGCAAGTGGAGTGATCTGCCCTTCGACCTAATTTGATTTCGAGCTTCATTGTAAAATCTGTTACCAAATCATGCCGCATTATCAACATTTTAAAAGATGGATATAATGAAATACTAGTACACATTTTGTTGGAGTGTATTTTCTCCACTGAAGTAAACAGTAGTAATGTGTGTTCATTAATTTTTTTCTTAAAAGGGGGAGGGGGTAGTGCCACTATCATATATTGAGAACGAAATAAGTAAATTCAATACTAAGGCCTTTGTGGAAACAAAAAAATCCCAGATTTGCACTTGTTTCTTATTTATTGTATGCATCTGAACAGAGAAGCATATAATAGATCATGCATCTGGAGACAATGACTGGTTGAACTGCATTGTTTATTATTATTGGACTAGTCCATTTATGGAATAAACCAACCGCGGGATCGGGAAGCAAATTAGAAAAATCATTTCTTTAGTGTTGCATGTCCGCATACTGATATATTATACGATATGTTGTTTAAAAGAATGAGATAAAACATTAACTTGTAAAGAGAATTTCTGAAGCATTAGAAGGAGGTTAAAAGGATAAACTTTATCTAATTCCATGGAACTTGCTAACACACCCATTCACACAATAGAAACAATCCAAGGAAAAGCAGTGACATTTGGCGCGAAGAGAGCGATTCACCCCTTTCGTAGAATGTAAATAGACTGATCCAGTAGTATAGAAATACAGAAAAAAAGGATGCACGGACATGTTGAAACGGTGAATCACATGGAATAATCTGTTTAATGCAAAGAGAGTAAAGGAAGTAAACATTCCAGTATTTTTCATCAGTAATATCATTCTCTTTTCTGAAAACAGTTTCTTTTAAAATGCAGGTAAAGAATTCCAATGTAAATCAGCTTGCATAAAATATAGCTATCTAGATATGATCGCATAGTTTCGGATTATGAAAATATCAATCCTTATACAGCCTGACGCCGTGACATCAGGCAACAAAAACGGTATTGCAACGGCGGTTAACAGAGGAAACTCAGGTTGCCATTTTAAACAAGATTAATGAAGTTTATAAAATCGATGTGAATCTACATGTATCAAAGATTGGTAAATTGTCGGGAATACCAAAAACAGCTATGTAGAGAATTATGAAAATAATGAAGATTTTGGCAGCGTAAATACCTGGACCTTCAGATATCCGGATGCTTCAGTATCCGGACGATTTTTCATCGGAACGAAAATTTTAAGTGTTATTTTGTCTTGTTAAACTGGTGATTCAGATATCCGGATGCTTCACATATCCGGACAAATTGACTGGGAACCAAAGCGTCCGGATAAATGAGGGTCCACTGTATATGCACATGTCGCGATCGATCAGAAGGAAAACCAGAATTCGCCCCCGACTTTCAAAACTGAATCAAATAGAGGGGGGATTTGATATAAATCTTACATGAAACATATGGAGATAACAAACATTATTCTAGATCAAAAGTCCATAGAAAAATACCAAACAAGAGCAGAGAAAGCACGGACCTCCAACTCCTCAGAGGTGAGATCAGAATGAATGAGCATACCCTGCTGACCGGTCACACCCGTCGTGTGCTGCTTGTCATGATCGAGAAATAACGGAAAAATCCGTCGTCAATTCAATGTATAAGTAAAGAAACTAACAATTAGTATGAAAAACGTCAGTTTTATATAATTTAGGAAATGATTATTCTTTAACTTTAAAAATTGAAAAGAAAATAGTTATGAGACCATCTGTGAAAAATTGTTTGATTGTTTTCCCCAGACGATTCTCTAAAATGGCCCGATTTAAAAGGTTTTTACATATTTTTATGCATATGACAGTTGAATGGCTTAATTTAAATAAGCGATTTGATTTTTGTCTTTAGGTGGAACTATTGATTTGACAGTTTTTGAGGTACTCAGTGACGGGCAGATCAAAGAGAAGTATTCAACAACGGGCAGGGACTGGGATGGTTCCCTCCTGTTCAAAGAATTCTACAAGTTTTTAGAGGTACTTTTTGGGGAAAATACCATGCAATCCTTCAAATCTAAAGAGCCAACAGAATTCTTAGAAATGCGAAAGGATTTTGGGATTCAGTCGCGACTCATCGACACAAGCCGGGAAACTGTTACTTTTCGGCTTCCTTCATCATTATTTGAAATGGTTGATGCTATTCGAAAAGAAACGGTTCAAAATTTGATCAAATCTGCTTCCAGAATCTACAACTGCCAAATTTCTTGTGTTGGAAACAAACTTAAAGTTTGTGCATCTTTGTGTACAAATTTTTTTCATCCAATCAAGCACAGCATATACAGTAATTTGCGAAGAGTGTTGACGCACCCGGATGTCCAACAAGTAGATTTAGTTCTACTTGTTGGTGGCTTTTCTGAATCAACGTTCCTTATAGATGCTGTAAGGAAAGAGTTTCAAAATCATAGAATTATAACTCCTGAAAATCCAATGCTCTCGGTATTGATAGGTGCAACAATATTGGGTCACGACCCTTCTATCATTCGACAAAATATTGCTAAACTAACATATGGGTGCGTAGAAGTGTACGACAAACAAATATTTTCAGCGAAAGAAATCCCTATATGTAGCGGTAAATTTGATCGTCTCATAGAAATTGGCCAGCCTTTGAAGATAGGAAGTACACAACTCTTCAGAAAGTACAAACCGGATCCTGGTTCCAAAAGTATATCTATCTACTTCTACGGTTCCAAAATGGCAAATCCAAGTTATGTGAATGACATAGGTTGTTTCTATCTTGGAAGTGTTGCCCTAAAATTTCCTGAGCATGAAAGAGAAATAGGTGAAATAAGATTGGAAGTAGCATACACTGGGTCCATGATTGATGCGAGTCTGATAAACACTTCCTCTGGCGACAGTGAAAAGTCTTCAATAAACACAAGGTACAGTCCATCTTGAATTATGATTAAAAATCCCTTCTGTCATGTTCTCGATCTCATTTGTGACTTCTAATGCTTAAAAGCATGCCACTCGATTGATCACATTATGAAACTAAGAAATTAGACATTTATTCATTGAATGATGTGTTTTTTTATCATAAAGAATTCTTTAGTAAATACTAACTAATGTTTATATGACTTCCCTTCACATAACTTACTAGATATTTGTATGATTAATTCACTAATTAACGGCAATGTTTTTAACTTATTAGGAAATAAGTATATATTTTTTTATTTTCCAAATCCAAATTCAAATTGAAATCGCAAGCACTTAATTGGCTTATTTGCACGGCTTGATTCCGACATGATAAGGTTCACAGGTAGAGCCGATGTGTCCCGAAGACATCATAAAAGTGAGAATTGTGGGAAATATTTAGCAAGCGAGATATCTCTAAAAATGGTTCCTTCAGGCAGCAAATTAACTTATAACTTTGGCGTCTTACTACTCTATAATTAGGCAAAAAAAAAATGATTAAAATATTAAAAAGTTAGTCCAGATTCAACGTTTCCTTTAAAGAAGTCATAGAAGTTGTAAGAACAGATTTGAATGAACCTTCGTTTATCTTTCTTAGAATGTTTTTCATACATTTATATGCCAATGATATAATATAATATATAATATATTATGCTGTTTTACTGTTTGTACCATTTCAAGTTTCAATACGAGCCCTGGTGACTATTTGATTGTTGGTGCAATGGACTTGGGAACAACGTATTCAGGGTATGCTTTTTCGACCATGCATGATTATCTTGACGATCCAGCAGCGATTCATAAAAGAATCTGGACAGCAACCTCAGGACAACTTCAATCACTTAAAGTTCCAACTTGTGCTTTGTTTACTGCAGAAAAACAATTTCACTCCTTTGGGTATGAAGCAGAGGACAAATTCCTTTCTCTATCGGAGAAGGATAAGCATAAAGACTGGTATTTTTTTAGAAGGTTCAAAATGAAGTTGTACAGCAGAATGGTAATAATACACATTAATTATAATTTTCTTTCAATATAAGTTTTCAATGTTACACCTATATTCGACACAAAGCGGTTTGTTTCAAGCTCGTAGAATCTTCATACATTTTTGTAGATATTTGACCGATCTGTCAAGAATTAATCCCTTCAGCATGAGAGCAAATACAATTGGCGTTATAGCTTTTCAAAAAAGCTTTACTGACTATTTATATATAAAGAACATATAATGTGATAACACTACAAGGGTCGTTCAGTAAATAAACGTCGTAAAACACATATTCTTACTATTTTCAATCCCTTAAGTCATTCCCTGTTACCCTTAAAATATCTTGAGGCTTGGTATTCATGTAGAGAAATCTTCATACTCATGAATATCGATACATGTACCCAAAAAGACACAGATATTTTTAAAAAAAATGAACATATTCTGAGGATTCCATTCTGGTGATTTACAGATATACACTCGAACATTACAAATAAAACACTTAAAACTGGGATTTTTAACACTGGGTGAAAAAAGCCTATCGAGTATATTAAACATTCAAAGAGATCATGTGTGAATCATTTATTATTCTGTCTCTTGAAATTCTTTTTTTGAATGAGTTATTTCCTTTTGTCATCCACTGAAAGTGTGGAATATTAATTCCTGTCACTCTGCCTATCCATCTCTCCGTCCGTCTTGCTGTATTAACATATTCGTTTCCACCCGTCGCCCGTGTGGTGCAGTGGTTAGGGCGTCTGCTGGAGACGCGAAGTGAAGTTCATACTTACGGTGCGGGTTCGAATCCCACTGTGAAGCCTCCATATGAGAGAAGAATTCTCGAGAGGGATGTTAAACATGATATACAATAAATCAATCAATGGTTTCCATGTATGATACATCGAGAAGCCCTTTCTGCTTTTGCAATGAAATTTAAATTTTTCACAGTTTCCTGTGGCCTAAGGAAGACCCCCTATTGTTTTTATGTGAATGGGCAAAGGTCAAGGCCATGCATTCAAACATTCAGTATGTTGTACACTTTCGTATGCGATATCTAGAGAACCGTAAAACATCGAACTTTTGCAATCTTATGACTTTTTATCCCAAAACTATTCATACCGTAGGTCCTAAGAAAGGAGTAAAAGTTAAGTTCGTGTTTTTATCAAGTGTTTATAGCGTGGTTGAAATCCCTGCACTTTGTATAATTAAACATGATCCGATGTTCAGACATTCTGCACATGGACAACAAATTCGTGTCAAACGTAAAATCGTCTGATTGTTGTCGTTTTAGAACAAATTATAATGTATACAAGAAATATTGATTATAGTCCAGTATCACAATTTTTGGTATAACAATATCATAAATCAATGTATCAAATTAAAGCATTATATTAAAATAACTTTAACAAATTTTAGTAGGGATCATTTAAGGTATGTCACTTGTGAAATTTGTTAACTCAAGGAATTTTTTAAGATATTTTTGGGTAAGTACTCATATAGTATGACTAAAATCGCAGAGAAAATAGGTGAAAATAGAGGATAAGTGTGCATCTTACTGAGCTTCGGTACAATTAAGTTGACCTTTTCGCACTTAAAATTTAACTCTTTGGTTAATTACCCTAACCTTAATCATATTTTATCACATGTAACAATAGCAATAAATATAATCCTATTTTACGTAAAATAGTTTGAATAATATTTATAATTGAACAAATCTTGTAATTAATGCGCAAAAACTATTATGTGACCATTTTTGCACTGAAAAAGAGACATGTTTTAGGTATTTGAAAATCTAACTGATCAGTCACAGGTATCGAGTAGTTTAAGATAATGAAAGAAAAAGTTGGGGTCAGTGATGTTAATTTTGAAATATTGCTCAAAATATGTGATTTTCTAGTAAATACTGAAAATTTTATCTTGACTTATTTAACATATCTTCATTTCTCGGCAAAGTTTGTTGAGCGAAGTTGTAAAATATGTTCTAAAAATATGAATTTAGACTTATATTAAATATTCCGGAAAATATTCTCAGAGTAAAGAGTATGTGAGGCTTAAGTTCTCAGATATTAAATTTGATAAATGTGTAGAATTGCAGAATGTTCTGCTAAATATCCTTCCTCCACAAGAAATAGCCCCCCATAAATTTTGTGGTTTTTGAGCAGTTTTCTCATTGAAAGTTGAAGAATTTACATTGTTAAATTAAATATGTTATAAAAATTGAATTAGAATAAATAATTTTGAAGTAAGATGATCAGCGTGAGCTTTTTTTAAGAAGCTCGTGAGTGACATACCAGAAGAAAGATAAATGTTAATATGGAAATGTTATTTGATCATGTTCTATGCAATTAATTTACATGTTTTGTAGACTATAACAGGTGACTTTCTGCTGAAATCGTCGGACAACAAGACTCTTCCTGCAGCTCTGGTGTTCTCTTCAGTAATACGCTACTTACGAAACGAAATGCTGAAAGATGTTCACTTCATTAACCTCAATATACATTCCTATGCCTTAAGGTGGGTCATCACTGTTCCTGCAATTTGGACAGACGCTTCCAAATCGTTTATGCGAAAATGTGCGTATCAGGTATGATATACGATTTTGCAATTTCATAGTTTTAATTTCTAAGGTAGCTAAGGTAATGTTTTTCCTTTAAAATATCCAAGCCGAAAAATAAAACACGGGAAAAGATCATCGAAAATATTTTATTTTATCAATAATGTGAAATTTTTTTTCTATAAGGCATTAGAAATATGTTTTCGAGTTTTATAAATTATAGCCTGTGTATTTAAGGCAGGAATTGAAGATGAAAAACTAGTCATAGCACTAGAGCCAGAAGCTGCAGCACTGTACAGCAATTTTGTGTCGATTAAAGATCAAGTTGGAGAGATCAAACTGGTCAACGGGATGAAATACTTAGTTTGTGATGCCGGAGGTGAGACAATTTAAATTCAACGATTCTTAAACTTTCAGGTTATTGTCTATGCCGTTACAGTTAGATACAGTGACATTATTAGTTAATCGAGACATAAGCAAGTGAAATGCAAGATTATACAGAAACACACTGAGTTGTCATTACTCTGTTATGTAAAACAGAATTGGAATTAGTGTCAAAGGAGAAGTTATTACTTATCAATACATAGGCAAAACAAGCAGATTCAACGGCTTTGGTCCCCTGCTTTCGGTGTCTTTGTGGGTGAGATGCAATTATATCTATTGCATGTTGTGTCAAATATAACGCCCTAATTATATGTCATTTAAGAGTTTTAACCAATGTGTTTTTTTTAAATTAGTTTCAAACATGAAGTTCAAAGTCAAGAGGTAGGAAATCATATCAAGCTCGGAAACATCTCATCACAGGCAATACACATTTCATATATAAAACCCCATCTCTTCTAATTCAAAAGTTATCTGGAAGATAACATTTTCGAAAATTATGTCAAACGTCAAGGTTCAAGGTCACGGGTCAAAAATCATAGTATATTTAGATAGGTCTTGTCACAGGGTAGATACATGTGAATATTAAATGTGAAATACCTTTCTCTTTTCTTTTCAAAGGAAAATCAAGATTAGAGTTCACGGTCAAGGTCACGAGGTCAAACATCATGGGCTACATTTGTATTTAGATTGATTGATTGTACATTGTTTAACGTCCCTCTCAAAGAATTTTCATTCATGTGGAGACGCTACCACTTACCGGTGGAGAGCTGCAATGTTTGTCCTATACTCGGCATTCAGGGCCATTGAGTGGGGAGGGATCTTTTGCGCCAGCACCTACTGCGATACGGATACTCGGTTCATACGGTCTCGTACGATCGCGACCAATCGCAATTGTTTCGGTCATAAATTTTTAACGAATAGTATAATAATGTGCGATTTTTTTTAAATATTTGATTTGTTTCATTAGAAACGAAGTAGATTTATAATTATAAGTGCAAATAATATTTTGGCAAACTACAATCAAGGTGTTCCTGACCTTGTCTATTTCATAAAAAAGCCTTAACTGGCTTTTCATTAACTGAATAGGGTGCGATCAAATTCTGCGAAGCACAATTAAGGTTACAGTAAGGAGGCGGGGCCTAATTTTACGGGAAATGTTTACGATGACGTTACTCAAATATAAGGTCCTCAAATTACCACACATTAAAAAATTTTCTATTTCAAACTGCTTGATAGCTCTAGAATACACAAAAAACCTACTATCACATGCAGTTTTGTCGTTTGTTAAATCCCACACAACAAAATATAAATGATTCATCGATCGCATTGCACTTGTCAATGTGACATCATCTCGCAAAAATGACGCAGTTTGTACACAGTGAAAGGCTGATCAAATCACATTTTGTACAGTGAAAAATATCTTTTGTTCTCAAATAAAATGTTTTTTGCAGTTATGATGGGAAAAGACTATTAACTTGGATGCGATGTCTATTTTACTATATCATTTATACGTATATTGTCCGTATATTCTCTAGACGAATGATACTGTCATGTGTTTCTATGTATATTAATTAAAGAAGTAATAGAGGGGTCCTAATAAATCGATTTATTGCAAGGGAATAGCCTCAATACATCTTGACAAGTTTTTACACATAAACCTGAAAAGCATTAAAATATTTGAAAAGTGCTGCGAACCTCATGAAATCTTGCAAATAGATTAATCATAGCTATATTTAATATAGTTGATCAGCAAAATATTCAACCTGCTGTCAAACAAATTAAATTTTAGCACCTTTATTTTGGAATCTATATAGGTTCGCAGCACTTTTCACAAACTACATATAGTATTGAAAAGAATCATGAATTAAGATTTTTAACTTGGTTATGTCCTTGCATAATTGGAATTTATTGATGACCTCTAAAATGCAAGTATATTTGCTAAAATCACATGACTCCAACATCACGTGACAAGTCGAACTAAAAAATCTTATTGTCTTCAACATGTAGATTTGAACTACATTACATTTTTTTTTATATCTGTAAAGTCCTAAAAAGAATCGCGAGTGTTAACTGTTCCCCTTTCAGTCTCTATACGTTCAAAATAATTATCTTTGCTCAATCAAATTACTCCATAATTTATATGCTTTTGTGTTTTAACGAAGTTTTTTTTTATTGAAACTATTCTTTCTCACAAATTTGTATAAATTTTCTAAGGTGGAACCGTGGACATTACAGTGCATGAAATGATTGACAACTCGGGCCATGTACGGGAATTGTATAAAGCTTCTGGAGGAGACTGGGGAGGTACGAAAGTGGACGAAGAGATGGAGAAATTTTTTGAAAAAGTTGTAGGAAAAGAAGTGATGGAAAAATTTAGAGAAGAGTATCCAGAGGACGCGTTGGAGTTGTCTAGAGAATTTGAAACCAAGAAAAGGTCCTTTTCATCAACAACAGACAGAGTTTCATTTAATCTACAGGAATCTTTATTGACAGTATATGAAGAATATACTGAGATAAGCTTGTCAAATGAGGCAATTATATCAAGTGGCTTAGAACAACATGCAAAAATATCCGAGGACCGAATTCGCATAAATGCTGGTCATTTTAGAACATTTTATGATAAATCCATTTCTCAGATTGTCACTCACTTAAAAGAAATCTTTGAAGAACCAAACTTGAGCGATGTTGGTCTTATTCTACTCGTTGGGGGATATGCAGAATCATCTATCCTGCAAGACGCTCTAGTAAGTGCCTTTCCCCAAAAGAGGTTACTTGTACCAAAAGAAGCAGGACTGTCTGTCCTAAAAGGTGCTGTCATATTCGGTCATAATCCTAGTTTGATAACTGAAAGAAAAGCAAAGTACACTTATGGCATCGGATGCAAAATTCCTTTTGTTGATAAAAAACATCGTGAAGACTACAAACTATCTGATGAGGGTACAGTGTTGTGCATCAATATATTTAGTCGTCATGTAACCATTGGCGACACACTTGTTGTTGGAAAATGCCAATCATCTAAAACATATACAAAAAAGAAAGATGCACTCGCTGTCAGAATAAACGTATATGCAACTTTAGAGAAAAATCCTATGTATATTACTGATAAAGGATGCTTTTATTTAGGAGGCAAAACTTTGAAGTTTGAACACCAAAAAATCTTAAGTGCTAGCAGAATAGAAGTAAAGATGTCTTTCAGTGGTACAGAAATTGAATTAACAATGATCTGTAAAGCAACAGGAAAAACCACAAAGCTCTATCTTGACCATGACAAACAGTAAATATATTAATTTATTGGATTTTTATCGGAATACCAGATGAAATTCAGCTCAAGCGCGGGAACTGAAATCATAGTGACCACTACCGACATAATCTACTGACAGTCTACAGGTTTACAGAGAGAAGAAATACTTTATTCAAAATCCCGCATAAAAGAGATGTTCCTCTCTACCCCCCATTTTTGTAAAACCTGCTATACTATATGTCATGAATATTGTACCTCAGATGCTTTAATTTCATTGCCGTGAAGAATAAATGCGCGAATAATCACATTTTAATGATAGACATCTTAATGACAAATGAATTTGGGTTGGGTGGGTGTTATTAATGATTCTCCGTTATTTTAATGACCATTCACATGAATTTTTTTTATTCTCATTCAACTATAATCACTTCATTTTTCTTTTTAACATGGATCTAGATCGATACAATGTGATGTTGTAGAAGCTTCTGTTAAAGAACTCATCAAAATGAGAAATGTATAGTAGGAACAATGCCCTGAAAATGTTTGATAGTTTTGCCATACCCTTTTCTTTTAGATGGATATGATGCATTCGAGTAAAATGCGTGATTTTTTAATGCAATTGTTAACTTTATAGCTATTCTACATGTGTCAAATACAGAACGACCTGATTTGGCAAAATTCCCCCCAAAATGTTGATCTCAGTTTTTATTTTTATTTTTTGGTTTTTGATGCAATTCTTTCAGGTACAAATGGGCTATTAAAAACGGGGGTTCTCGATATTTTAAATCTGGTTTTATTTGAAAATTGACGCTATATAAAAGAAATTGTATCTGAATGTTGCATAGCTTAAAAAAGAAAATTGGGAGACTGGAAGCAGGGATACCGCAGTCTACTTGTACAAGAGGTTCCATTGTTAGGCAGAGCGCAATATCCAACCTATAGAACATAAACCAATAACATCGAACACCCAATAATCGCAAAAACTACGGTAGACTATACATATGACATCAGCAGCACAGCATCACTTCAGAGGATTACGTTAATTGCATGAATGTATCACAATGACGTCATCAAAAGCATTAGCTATCCCTGAACTGCACAGATCATTTAACAAGACCGTTTTCAGTTGACTACGAATTATTGCAAGAGGATTTTTCATGCCATTCTTCCGACTCCACAACACCCCAAATATCGACTTCAAAAATCAGATCAATAGAGTATGGCCACAGCATCACCGCTGAACATTTGGGTTTAGGTACTAGTCCAGAATATTTATCGGAAAGCCTCTTGTACGTTTAAGAGTGCTAATCCTTTGTAATGAACATTAGACAGACAACTGCCTCCAGGACGTTAAAAAAGTTGGTGGTGGTATTGTAATGATATGGAAAACTGAATTATATAAAAGTAAGATTGATTTGGTTCGAATTCAAAGGACTTTGATGGAAAAAGGTACTCTAATAATGTTCTACCTAAATATGCCTATTCAATTTTGCAGCATCCTAGAGCCGTATTGCAATCTCACAATACACATGCAGCCACATACGGCTCGTTTGACACTATCATTCTTGTAATGTTACAGCGACTTGTTTTTGCCACAGTCATCTTAATCGCCAGATTTAAACCAAATTAAGCGGCATCCGACAAAGTGGATTGACATGATTTGCCAAAGACAATCGCATCCCCAGACTCTGCAACAGCTGACCAAAGCTTTGCATTTGGAGTGGGAGAGAAATCCTATACAGTTTTTATTACACATATTTGCTTCCATAAGATGCTGTTTGTGGCTATCCTTTGTGTCTGCAGGGGGGATACAAGATATTGATCTTAAATTACTTTAAACTGACTATTACATTAAAATTCCTGAGTAATTATGACATTTAGATAGTATTCCTGTTTTTAACTACATATCTGTTTTATCAATACATTGCGTTTACTATGCGTTTCTTTTTCTTCTTTTTTTTTGAAGGGTATATTAAGATCGATGAATGACGAAAACAAGTGGCAGATTTCGCTTTTTATTCGGTTATCACCTCATTTCTTTTATATTATTTAAATCAAGTTTTGACTGAATGATTAAGCGATGATGTGTCTTATGAAATAAATTATCGCTTGCTTGTTGTTAGTTTCATCAATATTAATATGTAAATATTGCACGTAGTTGAGTGTAACATTGAGAATTTTCACTTCCAAGAAAACCGTTGTTCTATACAAAAACATGTTACAGTGAACCTTGCAATTGCGAGCATAAATTCTGACAATCAACATTTATTGGAATGTCTACCGTCGTCAAACAATTTTGACTATTGCTACCCTGCATATGAAGGATGTTCCTTCATTATTCACCATACATATATATAATAGTGTAATAATAATTATATATATATATTAACAAATGTTTTTCCATAATTATATTCAACCAATTTACATGAAGGAATAATATTACAAAGTTGTTATAATAGGAACATGCACTATGTATTTTTTAAATGGTTTTGTTAGACACTAAAAGACAACATTTTCCTCTTTTTTTGGATGCCTTAAACAATCTACTGAATCTTCATACATTTTCTGAATTAAAAATATATTGTGTATAAAAATATCGCCGAATAAAAAAAAGAATCGGACAGCTTCCTGAGTCTCCAGAGACACTCAGGTAACCTATTGCAATCTGGTTTCATCCGTCGTCGTTCGTCGTCAATCGGCCGTAAACTTTTGAACATTTTCAGCTCCTTCTCTGCAACCTTTGAAAAGTTGGTAAAGTTGGCCAACAATAATTATATTATGTTAAAACTTTGATATTTTGCTTACTATAAAGACGAGAATTTTAAAATCTTGTCGATTGATGCATTTTAGGACCTCAAGTTTACTAAAAAGGATGTCCTATTTTTTTTTTCAAAGTTCGAACATTCTTCTTCAAAATCATTTTAAAGAATAATTTGGGTATTAAGGGCGTATGATCAATAAACCTTGTCGGTTGATCCTTCTTGAGTCTTCAGAATACGTCTGCTGAAAAGAAAGTCACTTGACGTACTTTTTGAATTGTTTAATTTATCTTTTACAAAACATTAAAAGTCATTTATTCGATTAGTGTAAGGTTTGGAATTATTAAATCTTGTAAATTGATGCATCTTGGAACTCTTGGGGCCTTAATATATATATAAATAGTAAATGTAGGTCTCAATGATCTACACTTTGAACTTTGCAGATATTTGGAATTCAAATTGTTTTAGATCGAGGCATATTTTTAACATTTTGAGATATATGATCATAAAATTTAAGTTTGATCTTTGGTCTTTGCAAAATTCAACTGAAAAGTAGACCTTTTGAAATATTTGGGGGTACATTTAATATTTCGTTACTATTTGGCTTAGAATCATAAAACTTTATCATTTGATGCAATTTGGGTTCTAGGAGTACATCAACCGAAAAGTGGGAAACCGTGACCTACTTTTCAATTTTTATGGCTTAAATTGAATATACCAGGTACTCATTAGCTTGAAATTATGAAACAGTTGATGCATGTTGGGTCCTCAAAGTATGTCTACTGAAATAAAGGTACATGTAATTGTGACCTAGCTTTGAATTACGTGGATTTCTCCTATATTTCAGGTACTGTAGACGTACATGTACCTTTTTCCACGGGGTCATAATTCCGCGGAATCTCAATTTTTTTTGTAGAAAATTACGCGGATTTCTTAGACTGTCACTATATGCTTTACATTTATATTAAGTACGCTTGGAAAAATTTCCGCGGAAAATTGTAATCGCGTACAAAGCGTAAATTAATATCACGCGAAAAAAGTACTTCGACAGTAAACTTATTGACTTCGAATCATAAAACCGTGACTGTTGATGCATTTCACTTCTTCTGAGAAAGTCGAATTAAAAGTAGGTCACCATGACATACTTCTGAAATTTTAATGCTTTAATAAAATATTTTAAGTAGTAATTGGCTAAGAACAATAAAACTTTGTCCGTCGATGCATATTGGGTACCGGTCCTCAAGGTATGTATGACAACTGATAGGTACATGTACCGGTAGTCACCTCGACCTACGCTCAGGTAATTATTGGCTCAGAATCACCTTGGGGTTCTCAGAGTGTTTTATCATAAATGAAGGTCAATATGACCTACCTTTGGATTTTTAGGACTTTATTTAAATATACAGGGTACTTAAAGTGCTCAAATATGAGCGATAGGTTGCAATTGTAAACTTCATCAAAGTAGCAATTCAAGGCCCTTAGACCCCTTGTTGTTGTATCCAATTCCAATGTTATTTTAACAACTTTAAAAGCAAGCATGTTATTTGATAAAATCGGAGGTAAATACGACTGAAAATATACTAGTAGAATAATTTTACTGTAATAGTGATAAACCACTTTTATATAGAAGTTGTGTTTCCCCCGAACCTGTTGAATGCACCAGTAAGATTGATTAATTGTATATTGGTTTAACGTTCCATTAGAGAATCTTTTCACTCATACAGAGACGTTGCAACAGTAAAGAACTTCTTTCTATAAAAACGTCATCCAATTATTCAAATCCCTTGGGATACAGAAGTGGAGAGTTTCCAGAAAAAAAAGGCCTCGTAATCTTTAGTTCCAGAAAACATCAGTCCAAAGCCTTTACCGTTAATGGTAGACATTGTAACTTCACCCTCGGCTGCTGTTATAGTCCAAACGTTGTATGTGTCATTTCCTACTGATATATTCTCTTCAAATATTATCGCACTTTCTTGTGTTGGTAAATAGTTCATCTGAACAGATCCTCGAAATGAAGCATCAATCATAATAGATACAAAATTGCTAACATAACCCGGCGGGACGACGATTTTATAATACTTAAGGTACTGATTTATCCCAGGTACAATAGTCATGGAAGGATCCCCCATTTCAGAACTTTTAGAATTTAATGACATCTAATGACAAAGTTTGACTTACACTTTCAATGGTATATAAGATATTTGTGTTCTGTGTGGCTGTTAATTGCGAATCTTTGCGTCTCTGTCATCTGAATAAGGAGGAACAATATACGTGTCATCAACACTCTCTGTTGGTGATAACTGCTCAATAAGATGATTGCAAGCACCGATATTCTCTAGTTCATTGCAATCATTACCAGAGAAGGTTGCTATAGGAGCTGAAGATTCAATTATACTTCCAGTCAGATCCGTATCGTGAGCAATTTGGTATGTTTCAAAACTGTCAAGTGTCAGATTAAACGTGTCTCCGCTTCTTAGAATTTCGCCTCCAATATTCAAAGGAATTTTGGTTTCCATATTAAAGGTAATCATTATAGTAGTGTTGTGTGTAATAGCAGCCACCGCAAACTGACTTTTTCTGCTTCTTATTGGCCGTGGAGATATCGCTATATACTTAGTTGACAGTTGATTTAAAGGAATGTGGGTGGTACTTCCTGTCGTGGCGCTTGCTCTATCGTGACTTATGACGAAGACGTCGTGAGAGGTCTCAAATAAAATTGCTTTTGCTTCTTTCCTGAAACTTTCTAGTTCTATAGAGCTCGGCATTACAATATGCTAATTGGATAAAATATTGGTTTGCCTGTCTATCTGTGATTTCAATAATGGATTAAGATCCGGTGACGTTGTTATATTCAAATCAGTGCCATTATCGGATGTGACGTACACTGACTTCGTGGTGGTCATAATGTTTGTCATGAACACCACTAGAAAAGCTTTTCCTCGACTTCCTACAAAATAATGTTATAAATTGTTTCTTAATATCGACTTGAAAACAGGATTTATAATTTATTTAGTACATCAACTGTTTGAATGAAGGAACTAAACTATATCCTTTTACAGTGATAAATGGACAATACTGAAAATTTAAAAAAAATCAATATTAAGGCCCGTTCATTTTTGCCGTTTGGTATTTCATTGTGAGGAATTTTTACATGAATTTAACATGATTTCTGTTGTGTATATTGTAGATAATTTTAATATGACAAGGGAAAGAAAATCACATGAATGAAATTTCCTCAAGCCATCTCGTCTTAATACATGTAAATATTAGTATGCACTGAAATGCAGTCCTCGTGGATAAAAAAATAACTGATTTACAACTAAATAGGTGTCATGGATATCTATACAAGTAATATTTCAATAGAAAATTCGAAGTACATTTATTATCAATTGAATACATCTTTTTATTAAATCCAAAGAAAATTGTCTGATACGGTGTATTTACATAAAATTACATACTAGTAATACTTAATAAAGTATTCACTTTTCCTGTTTTTTTTTCTGATGCGTGCATGTTAATTAATTCTTTTCATAGTGCTATAAAATTATATTCTAGAAATACATGTACAACAGTAAGTTATCTTAAATGCACGTAGTTCCAATACAGAGTATAACTGACCAATAGTTGTATTCTTGGCAAAAATTGGAACAAGTCTTGTAGTTGTTTCTGTCTTTACGGCAACAGTTGAAGTTATGCCACCCGCCAAATCATGTTCTTAATAAAGAAAGCATCAATTTAAAGTTATAATTATGATTTAAGTAATGTACATTTTAAGGCATCAGTAGCGTAAATGTATATAATAAGTGTATTGTTCCAAACATGATTTTATTTAATATTTACATAAACAAATGGACGGTTTATGTAGCGAGAGAAACGCAGACATAGCTGTTTTTCATTTCTTTCAAAGATTGCACATGCAAATATATACATTTTTAGACTATGCATTTTTATTTACACACCACTTCATGAATTGTCTTTTTAAATATACATTTTTTCAAACAGAAAATCAATAAGGTGTAAAAAGTAAAACTAATATACCTTCATGTTTCCAGAGTAACACCACAGTAGTCGATACTGAGGCAGAAACCAACAGAAACAACAAGGGAAGAAGAAGGTACATCCATCGCTTCGATTTATCGTCAGGAATGTCAGGAACTATGAATTCCTCAGGCTTAATGATGTACTGGATGAAAAAATAGCAATTTTTGACACATTTTGTGAATATAAAGAAGTTTCAGATAAATATATTTTTCATCCATGATATACAAGTTAAATCACATTTAATTATCTTGAAAGTTTTACCTTCACGTTTTTCGAAGCTGCAAACCTTCGATAGGAATATTGTTGAACTCTTCTTTTTGGTGAAAGTAGATTATTATGTAAATTCAAGAATTTTTTTTTGTTATTTAGCATTTCGGGCATTTTTCCTTTCACCCCTGTACATGTATATTCTAATTTTTTTTTGTAGAAAGTGTACATATATACAATATGTACTAGCAGTTTGATGTATTTTTAAAATTGAAATATTATCAATTTACAATTTGTTACCTTTTTAATACATAAGATATCCTTTATCCCCATCCTGAACAAATATGTGAAATGGTTTGTGTTAATTAGATACAGTAAATAAAAACAATTTTTTTTATGCCTATCTATAAGGTACACATGGTACTTCTTAAAAATTTGTACCTAATGCTGACTAAATGGACTCATTCCGAATGTCGAATCTGTAACGTATGTCCTCTTTTATATATCTATAAGCAGGAAGTCTTTCTTTTAAAAAAATCAATACTTTGCCAAAAGCTCATACGAAGGAATCTTTTTGAAGATTGTTTGCACTTTTGGTGTGTGTTTTATTCTTTGTCAAAATCTTGACAATAAAAAAGCAAACACATTAATTAGAATTCATAGATATATATATACTATTGATCGTTTTTTAGGTATCTTACGCAGATTGTTTTATCCGTAAAGATATACTTTTAACTTAAAAATGTCAATAATATCACTCCGTGGGATAAGTATTGATTTGGTCTGTACTTTGACATTTCCCACCAATGAAATGTCCAAAGCCCTGCCTTAAATTTCCTCAATAAATAATGAACAAAACACACATGAAATAATTTGCAAAAGACCCTTCTGATATTTAACTGTGTGTGTGTGTTTTTTTAAAACGTTATCATGTTTCATTTGTAAGGTAGAAGTAGATGTCTATTTTTTGTTAAAAAGTTTTATGTGCACAAGAATAGAATTAAATGAGGTGTTCATTACATATATGTGAAAGTATTTTTAATTATCAAAATAAAAATTGCTATGAAATAAATAAAACGATGTAAAGTAGACAATTGCATCTAGAAAATAACTTTTCTTGATTTTGTAGGCATACTTCAACTATACATACTAGCGGTTGCTGTCAACCATTTAAAAAAAAAGATTAGAATATACAGAAATAAAAGGAAAAGTTAGGCCTGAATGAAATTTTAATATATTAATTCCTAAAATTTCAATAAAATTGAGTCCATTAAAAGAATATGTATATTATCATGATAATCACTACAACTGGGGTTCTTTTATCTTTCAAATTTACTGAAAACGCCATGATTTGACAGAGGGAACAACCCCAGCTGTTTCAGTAAACACAAAAAAATTAAAGTAGTTTTCGATTCAACATTAAGATAAATCGACATTTTTTTCTATTTGCATTATTCCTTTTCATTCCTACGTCTATTCAGAAATCATATTAATTTAAGTGAAACCACAGAGTAGAATAGATTGTTTTATATATTTAGATAATTCACTATAGAACGCGCGTCAATGGTAACTTTTAAAACAGAAAAAAATATTTTTGGTAAACGTAATGACACTCTTCTAACGACAACTTCTCTAATGTATTTTTTTTACATCAACATAATTATTTATTATCAGTCGAAAATGGAGTATACATGCATGTCTCCCAGTGGATCGATACGCAAAAAACATGCTCGGTGTAAAAGCAATTTTTGATACTAGGCACATTCTTGGCAATTAAATAAAACAAAGATGTCAACAATTTCATTGTTAAAAGTCAGCATTTCGCAAATTCTTTTGTTGACACAATGAACATGAGAAGTAATTGAAATAAAGTCGATGGTTGATTGACGTTTTTAATACTTTAATCTCGTTAGGGTTATTATTTTTACTCTGAACTGACTTGAGACTTTTTTTCGTTTACCCAGCGATAACAATGAACTCAAGAAGGATATGTCTGGTGGAAAAAAAGGTATACCTACGCCTCTTGACACCTGATCCCATCTCTGAAATTCAAGAGGTCCGTTATTGTTCTGTTCCCGATTTGCATTGCATGTTTTAGTGGATCTTGCAGGCACGTAGCATCGTTTTTGAAAGTGGGGGGGGGGGCAACCCTGAGAATTTTTTTTTGACTTACCTGAAAAAGTTGACAAG
>PRKT01001098.1:103303-116569 GCA_003671525.1 Saccostrea glomerata
GGAAGCATCCTCAGGTAGTGTAGATTCAAGTTTGTTCAAATCATGACCCCCGGGGGTAGGGCGGGGCCAAAATGGCCGACCAAATTTTTACATAGAAATATATAGGAAAATTCCTTAGAAATCTTCTTCTCAAGAATAGCAAAGCCATAATTGATCATATTTATATCGAAGCATCCTCAGGTAGTGTAGATTCAAGTTTGTTCAAATCATTACCCCCGGGGGTAGGGCGGGGCTTAAATGGCCGACCAAATTTTTACATAGAAATGTATAGGAAAATTCTTTAAAAATCTTCTTCTCATGAATAGCAAAGCCATGATTGGTCTTTGGACTACTTTTGGATTTAAGCTTTTCAAGTATAAACCAATTCTGCTTTTTCCTAGCCACAGTGCTCAGGTGAGCGATGTGGCCCATGGGCCTCTTGTTTTAAGATTGATATGTTCTTGTTATACTTGTCTAATACATGTTCTATGACATTCCAATTCTATTTATGTTATTATGAACATAGAAATCTAATGATTTAGTAATAATATCTTACCGGGTAATATCTTTAACAAGTTTACTGACTCATGTTTATGCATGTACGTCATATATTTATACTTCATTGTATTAGTTTAAACTAGACTCCTGATAGACATGTATTTCTTGATCTTGATCAGTGTACAATGTATAATCATGGCACATGCATTACAGAAATATATATATTATATGAAAATATTTCATTTCTCTCGAATGTATTAAGTGTTAGTTATTCTGTGAACAGTATATATATATTGTGCAGCATTAAACTTGTTTTGTCATACACTCTAAATCATTAAGACTCTAAATTTGTAAAATAAAATTACTTTATATCTTTACATAAATGCAAACTCAAATAGAGACATTTTTCACAATTTAAATATAATGGAAAAATGAATTTTACGAGACCTTCCTTGTTTGCCTCATTGCAACTATGATAATTATAAATTCTTGCCTCCCACAGGTTGTATACAACAGTAATCCTGCGCTGATCCCTCCCAAGAGGACCTTTGTTAAGGACAGTGAGTATGCGGCTCAGTTCAAAGAGTACAACAGCATACCTGTCAGCAGCGATGACCTCAAGGCCGTCCCAAGGACAGAGAAACAAAGGTCAAAGGTAAAAAAAAGGAACAAAGATATGCTTCATAAAAGTATTAAGGCTAACATTATACTGCACAAGTATTACATGTAAATATTTAAACAGATGCATCAAGAGATATGTTATATTTATGTGCAAAATTTGATATTTGTATTAACCACGATATTTTATGTTTAGACAATTCTTTGATTAAGTTTATATATATTTGATGCTTGAAAGAATGAGTGCACTTAAGTACGTCATTTGGAACCTTTTCGACTACCCATTTTAAGCTTAACATTACAATGTATCGCTAAATTAATCTTTGATTAATGTGCAAGCATATGCTTTTGATATTTATTTCTAGAATTTTTTGTCGTACATATTTCTATAATTACAGAAAATGTAATCGAAAAGAACATGTAAAAGCCTTAAATTCCGGAAATTTGAACGGGACCACTTTCGAATCTAAGGTATCCGCAAATAGGCGGAGACATTTAAACCGCATGGTTGTGGAATGTAAACATTAGCACATATGATTTTTTCGCATTGCGAATTGAAATGGAGAAGAGAGAGAGATCGTGTTGATTTCATGGTGCACAATTATTAAATGATTCTAATGTTAAGGGATGGGGTAAATTTCTCGCTGTGCAGACCATAATACAGAGGCGACATAAGCCTATACATGTACTTACTAATGACACTGTCAATACCAGAATTCTTTCAAAACACCCCTAATGAAAAGCATAAAGATAAGTAAGAGACATATTATCTTCAAACCCTATTTAAATCTGCGCAAAAATCTCCCATAGTTTGAAGTTGGAAGTACGATAGATAATGTCACAACAGAGACTTAAACACAATGGAATTTTCAATGAAAGCGTTAGCGTATCGAACAGCAGAAGGTCACGTGAGAAAGGTTATTATAATATCAATCGCTGTTGCTCAGTGACCGGTTAATTTAGTAGCTATCTCGACCCTAGTTTGAGGACATTTTTTTGAAAATTAGATATGAGCCGCAACTTGGCCAACATTGTCCTTTGGATATGTATAAGTTTAAGTTTAAATACATATTCTGTGCAAATAAGAAAAATGGCCAAGTTGCGGCTCGATGTAAACAAAGTCGTTGAAAACTGGTATGCATATGAATAACAATAGAAATGAAACAAAACTGTTAGACCCCCGTCTGAAAAGCTAGTGTCGTTTGGCATTATTAAATACTTTCATGTAATATAAAATACCAAAACCTGCTCTTAAGACATTGTTTAATACCTATAAAACATAAATTTAATGAATTTTGGAATTTTATTTTGCGCAAAACATCGGGATCCAACTCTCATAGCTTAAGTGCACTCATTCTTTTGCTGCTATCTTTCATATTAAATTTCAGAATCTGTATTTTTATTTCAAGGTCAGAAGAAGTAAAAGCACTGGATGTATGTATATACAAGATTGTTTCTATACAATTTTATCGTAAATCCTCAAATTTCAAAGAGATGTTTAGGCAAGATATATTATGATTACATTCAACTAAAATGGCTTTCCAAAAGATTTCGGAAAATTAGGATTCCAAAGGGAAAAAAAAGAATATGAATGATTCTATTGGAAAGAAGTTATGTAAGCCAGATCATTTCAGGTTGCATGAATTATTTTTAGCACTGCGGGTGGACAAGAGACCTGCTGCTGGTAGCAGTCCAGTTATTTCCCCTGACAACAAAAGACAGACCATTGAATCTGAACTACAGGGTGAACCAAAAGAGGTCCCTAGTCCTCTACCCCTTAACCAAGGGAAACTCAAGTAAGTTTGGAATATCTCATTGTCTTCTTGATAAAGATCACTAGATCACAACTATTAAACTTCTTTAAGATAAGATCTAACTTGGATTTTAAGATAAGATCTATCTTGGATATGCTGAAAAATTGAAAAAAAATATTAAGAATAAGAGAATGTTGATTGTTATGTATTTATTAAGCTTTTAATAAAAATAAAATAAATATGGCATTAGAATACATGATAAGAAAATATGAAAAAGAAATATTTTAAAATTCCAAGATTTTGCTAGAAATAAATTTTTTTTTCAAAATTATTTGAATCAAAATTCAAATGCTTATTTAGTCCCAAAACAATATGCTTTTTTGCCTTTCAGGCGACCAAGAAGTGAATATGCCACAAACTTTCGATCCCCAACCAAATATCAATATGATGGGGTGTGGCATGGAGCCCTACCCCCTCATCTTCAACCTACTAAAGTAAGTCGAGGGTGGGGTGATTTTTATAGCTGTTCTTGACCAGAAGTGTGTTTGTAATGTCCTTGTGTTGCTGCTAAGTTGTACATATCACACCCTTCCAAAAATTGCACACGTTAACTTTTATATACTAGTCAAATTTTTAGCTTACATTGACATACATATGTATACCATATCAATTTCTTTTTTAAATTCATGTACATTTTTGGGGAAGTTTGGAACAAAAATATTTCTGAATTAATTTCGTGATGTGTAAAGCAAAATACTATACCATGTATACATTAAAAATTGAGATGACATTTTTGAGATTAATTTTATCAAAATAATTAAATGTAAAATGTGATTACTTAACTATTAATTTTACAATCACTGGGTATGGAGTTGTTGGCGTAATGATAAAGTAGCACCTCACATGTTTGTCATGATTTTTATTTTATAAATGATTTTTTTTTTCTTCTCAGCATTCATGAATTTAGTTAGTCATTGTTTGTGCTAAAGGCACTTAATATGAAGCCCACTTTTTTAAGTACATGTACAGTATTCCTTTTATTCTCATGAAATCTTAGATATGAGTTGAACAGATAAAGGAAATTCACATTGCATTTTATTTTGATTTTTTTCATATGTCCTTGGTGTGTTCTAATAATAATTATAAAGCACATCCATAAATCATTGCATAAACCCTTCAATTCAGTTCATAAAGTATTTCACAAGTTCATACAAGAGAGTGCAAGGCCAGAGATACAAGTTTCAAAGTAGTTTTGCAATGAAGCTAGCCTAAGTATAATTTTAGCTACAATAACATAGCCCACTTTGATTTTCTTAAAAATTTGATATTTTCTGGAGGAATAGAAATGGAAGAGGGCTACATTATTGAAGCAAGTATAATTAAGGCTTCACATTTGATCATTTCATTGAAATATGATGGTTTGTTTTTATTATTAGGCATTGTCAGAGGAAGAAAAGTCAGTTAAAGAGGTAAAGGAGGTAGGCTGCTGAATAGTAATAAATATATAAACATGTATGTGATGTCTTCCTCATGTTTATGTATACAAATATTGAATTTACAGATCATTTTGCTTAAGATGCACTTTGCAAAACATTATTTCCTGAAAGTTAATTTGTAGGCAAATAAAATCATTTTTATGTTGAATGAAGACCTTTTCCAAATATAAATGCAATATATTTTATTTTGAAATTGAATGCAACATTTCAACGTGTAGAACATTTCAAGTTACTCTAACATTTTTCAATATTTTATTTTGAAACAAAGCAGGAAGTATTTCCTTAAGATACGCTCATACAAATACAATGGTATAAAAGTACCAGGATTGAGATTACAATATTTGTGAAGTTTCATGAAGATCAGCTAAATAATCTAATGATAAATATTTTACTTAAAAATATTTCTTTTGTTTTCAGAGTGCACCTGTGAATAGTGGCCCAGCCTTGTCAAACTGGTTTGCTGAAGTTGTCGAACTTCGACAGAAAGCCGCCGAGTACAAGAAACGGGCTCAGGGAACTCACTTCTCTCGCGAGCACCTGGTCCAGCTCATTGCTCAACAGACCCAAGCCTGGGACAGTCTGAGTACTGCTCGCAGTGGATCAAGCACACTCTCAGCACTCTCGCTCGAGTCTGGTTTGAGTGCCAGAGAAAGAGCAAAGTAAGTGTCTTAACAAAATTGCTTTTGTGTTTTGATTTTTGCTCACAAATTTCACTTTTGTGTATTTTATGGATTGCGTGATTTATCAATAAGAGCTCAGCATGTATTCAATTGAAACCATAGTAAATATGCTGCAATGCATGCATTATACAAAATCTGTTGTATGAGTATTTTGTATCTATAAGTGTTTGATGAATGATTAAAATACATATTTTTACATTTTTTTAAATTTAAAAAGTATTGAATTATTAGAGAAACCTATTTACGATAAAAGAATACACATTTATGTGTATGCAAACTTTCAGGCAGGAGTTAGAAACAGCAGAAGAAACAAATACTGATAATGAAAAGCCAGGGGCTATACAAGCAAAACCAACACAAACAAAAATGGATACTGACAAACCTTCTGAATCAGTTTCTAAGGAAACAAAGCCCACACTGACAAATACTAATAATAAAAAAGTAGTTGCTAAGGAGGCAAACAAATCCCAAATAAAAATTCTTAATAAAGATCTAGACTTTAAATGCCCCAACCAAACCAAAATTGATAAAACTGAAATTAGGCTGGAAAGAAATCAGACACAACAACAATCAAAATCTTTACCAGAAAAAATTGAAAGTAAAAACTCTCAGAATAAAAACCCTAGTCCTGATAAATTGGATTCCAAAACTGTAAAAGGGCAGACTCATGAAAAAGAAAACAAAGAAACACAAGCATCAACTAAGATCATGTGTATTGAGGCTGTGGAAAGTAAGCCATCAAAAGGCTCCAAGAATTTGGACTCAGGACAAACCAAAGAAACAGTCAAGTCACTTCAAGTGTATGTCCACTTAGACAGTAGATTGTAGATCTCCCTTCCTTTTACTCTGTATTTACTCAATAGACATGTTAGAGGGCATGAAACTTGACTATAGTTCATTGTAGTTTGATACAGCAACATACATATTAAACATATATCAAATATTCAGAGTTTCTTATAAGTTATCATGGTTATATATAGCATGCATGTTTATCTTCTAGCACATTAACTTGTACATGTATACCGAGTTTTAACTACATGTACTTTAATTTAAAGGCTGGCATTTGATAGTTTAGATTTTTGCTAGTTTATTTCGCTAGTCTAAGAGTATTTCATCAGAGTATGTATTCCCCCGTTCTTAGTGATTGTATCCTTGATTTGTTTTTTCTTGTAGATATACTTGTAATGGATAGATCAATTTGAACAAAAAAAGAAGCATTTAATACTCAATACATGTAATGAGGGTAGTTTGAATTGGTTGTAATGATTTGCTTCTTTTTTGTAGTATGTATATATATACAAATTCATTTACACTGTAAATGGAATATTTCTCTATTAGCAGTCAGTCTTTTTATTTATTTGGTGCTTATACTACATGTTACCAGTTAATGATTACACCAAGACAAATTTTTCAATAATTTTGACAGGAAATTGATTTGGAAAATGTCAAATTTAATTTTCAATGGTTGACTTTTTGTTGACAATAGTTTAGTACAAAAGATCTATTCATCTTTTATCTGTTAAATATTACACATTCAGAAATGAAAACTAATGATGCTTATACATGTACATATTATGTTATTGTTTATTTTTGTACAGAGCAATGGCCAATAGAAATGGGGATGACATATCAATGATGGCTCACGAGGGATCAGATGAGGAAGCAGGAAAACCAGACTTTGTATCGGAGAAACATTTAGACCTCACAGCTACCAAGGGAAGTAAGCAGAGGAAACACAGGAAGAAGGCATGGCAAAGAGAGGAAGCAAGGTATGGTTAAACATGTGTAAAGTAGGATGCATGAGTTTGAAGAATTAACAATACTTTGTTTCATAGATATTGAATAGATGGAGAGGGGCTTGCATGAAGGAATCAAAACACAAATATTTACTTTCGTCAAAATAAGTTTGAATTTTCCTCAATTTTTATGCTAGAACTATTTCAGGACTTATTCATACAGCTAAATTTGAAACTTAAGTTTTATATAAATAAGAATATGAAAGAAACGTGTTATTAGCAAATTATTTGATTAATATTTTTTTTTTTATTCTCAACAGGGAAGCAGACCAAGATAATGTGTCTTTGCTGTCAAATGTGGGGTCAGATATTTCCAGATCTGATATTTATCCTCAAAAGACTGAGAAACGAAGAGGAAGGAAGAAGCAGAGGGGTAGGAGGAGGAGAGAAGAGGAAGATGTCAGGTAAGAATAGAAAGATATTGGGAGGTAAAAGACAGGAAGGAGTCAAAATAGGAATAATTGACATCTAGCTGAGTGAAGATACATAATTTGTAACTCCACCAAGGGGCTAGAGAAATGAATACAGAAAATAATTTGTTGAGGGTTGATTTGATTTTCCCCCAAAAAAGGAATTTAAAGAAGATGTCTTGCTTTAATTTCATAAGAAGTGTGCATATTAAACAATGTGTGATCATTGGTCTTAATTGAATGGATGAAATTTAAATGCAGAATTTATTGATCGGTTGTATATAATTAAAAAATTAAATATAAAGAGGAGAACAATAGGATTTATTCCTGTATCTTTGTCAACAGTGACATAACCCCTGTACCAGAACCCTCCTCTGACAAAGGCAGAATCCCCACCCCCAAGCTCAGGTCAAAGAGTGCTGGTGCCAGACATCACCTGGACAGGACCACACCTGTGGTGGGAGGGGCCATCCTGTCCTCACCCCCCAGGCCAGAGAAATCATCCCAGATGAAAGTCAGCAGGTCATGGTGCACACCACAAGGTAATATATCCCTCAAACTGATTTTCATTTAAATATTTTTGGTACGTGTATCACATGTACTTACCAGAAAGAAAAGAACTTTTGTATACTGTATTGCCTGAAGATATAACATAGAATAATTATAATCATTGTTGATTTGAATTTAATTCTGGAAAGTGTATCACAATGAGAAATACAAATGAAGTGATTAGAAATTTATTGATAGGAAAAAATTCTTTTGTTTCCTCAAAACATTCTTTGAAAAAAATATATTTGTATTAAATAATATCTCTTTGTTAAAAAAGTAGTGCAAATCTTACAAATAGCTGTCTCGTGCATTTAAATTATAAGAAATGTTTTCAGTGGTAACTTAGTCATTTGTGAATTTCAGATGTTTATGATGATGAAGTCAGTACAATTATCAGCAGTGATAGATTTCAACCAGTGGCAGGTCAAAGTCAAACAACGGTATTACATTTAATTTTATCATTTTATGGATAGGATTTCTATTAAACTTTTACATTTGTGCAAAGACAATTATAAACATTTAGATCTAAAAAGGAGTATAAGTTTTCCCACACATTATTCATGACTATTTGGACTTGGAGTTTGAATTTCTGTTGACATTAGAAATATATGCAGCCATATGATTTGAAAAAAAAACTTTGATTTATTTTTGGAGGTTATAGGGTTGCTCAGTATTTAGGATCTGATGAATATTCTTGCGTATAAGAAGACTCTCAGCAAATTGAGAGACAAATGGATTTTTCATTTACATCTACAAATAGTGATATTTTTATTATGGCCCAGAGTAATGTCAGTTTACATTCATTTGCTGCTATCACTTAAAATAACAATCATTTATTTATACAGGGAAGTGACAACAAAAATGTTTGTTTTAACCTTTATTTTGGCGAACATTGGCCATGGCATATTAATTTGTGGGATGCCAATTAATACACACAACTTTTTGGCAAACCCACACAAATTCAACAAAATTCATCAACACAAACAAGTCATATGTTCAAAAATGACCACCCTGGGTAAACCGCTGGTGGTTACTTATTTAAGGTTACTTATTTAAGTGTAATTAGTTATATGCACAATTCAAGCACAAAACAAATTATATCAACATATCAGCAAATATTTTACATATAAAATGGTTCAACACTTCGACCCCCTTCACAGTTCAATGGTGAAAACTTCACAACAATACAAAGTTTATGTAGGCCTCAGTTGCTTTGGTGTGCGCAAACGCCACTCCTGTACAGGTTATGCCACGACATTTCATAAAGACGACATCCATTGCAACAGATTCTGTAAAATACAAAGGAAAAGCCAGCACCAAGAACCAAATATGCAATCATTTAAACTCCAAATTATGGGAATGGGTGGGTGGGATATTTAAGACAGATGCCAAAAATTTCTTACAAATATTATGAAAAAACTTGACAAAGAAATATTCAACCTACTCTGTATCCAGCAAGTTGATAAAAAGAATGTTGATCCCGAGCTTTCCGACTTATATATACCCAAGGCTGCAGGCCGATCCCGACCAAAAAATTAATACCTTTTCCTGTAAAATAAAGTCATCTGATTTTATATGCATAAAATAGATGATAATATTTTGTTTTAAATTCAGCCTTTTGTTGCTACCCAAGTCCCTATTTCAATATCACCCACGTTTGGCCTACCCTCCAAGGATACCCACATCTTACGTGACGATGAAGTCAGCGTAGACAAACCTTTAGAGACAGTGTTTGTAGACAGCCCAGCCAAGATCAGGCCAACCATTGAGGGTTTGTATCTCTTAGTTTTATATGTTGGGACTGTATTTAAAATTTCATGAGTAAAACTTGTATCTTTAGACAAATTTTAGATATAAAATTTAGTAAATTCAAAGAAAATAGCATAGGTTCCCTTTTTTTTTTTTTTCCAAATTTCTCAAGCATTTCTCTTTTAATTAAACTCTTATAATTATAAAATATATATTCAAAGTGAAAAACTATATTTTTTAAAAATGTATTATTATATACTTGATTTTTACATGCTGTATACTTGAAAACTGATACTTAAAAAAAAAAAGAGAAATATCTGATGTTTATGACTGTTAATCTAATTTGTTGCTCTAGCTGTAAGTGGTGGAGAAAAACCAGCAAGAAAAGGCAAAAAGCCGACAAAGTTTGAACCTCAGCAAGCAATCAATGAGGGATACGGACAGACGTACAACAAACCCATGTCATGGGGCATTGAAGGAGGTTAGCATTGTTAATTTTAAATATTCAAATAGACTGTACATATGAGGAAATGGCTTACACATTTAGTATTATCATCTTGTTATTTGGGGAAGTGTGTATTATAATACATTATTTAACATTAGTTCATCTCTGTTTGTAAACGTAGGAAGAGTATAAACTGAAAAAAAGAATATTGTATGATAAGTTTAATACAATGTACATTTATATACAGTCCCTGAAACGTTCTACTTTCCCACCTGAACGGTTAACGAACGGTGAACGAACGCAGAGCGAACGGTGGACCGTGAACGATGTGCGAACGCTGAACGCAACTTGGTGAACGATGGGTGAACGGTGAGTGAAAGCAGAACACGAACAGAGCGCGAACGCAAGCGCAAAGTGAACGGTGAACGAACGGTGAACGCAAGATGAACGATTTATTCGGAATGCCTCCGATCTTTTCCTTGCATTGAAATTATTCTATTATTCTATAATTCTAATTTCAGGTGCTTAAATATAAATAAACAATAGATAGATCTATAGATAAATAAATAAATTAACATTTCCATTTCTAAATTTTTTTCTCTATGATAAACCCTTTGAAAGTTAGCGGAGTAGATTTCCTGATAATTCTGCCGGAATGTAAATTAGGCAGGTCAATAGGTCAGGAGCTAGGGATGCCTAATATGCATGCAAATCTGGTGCGCATCTTTCTCTGAGTCTGACGCTAAGGAGGCCAAATATGCATGAAAATTTCGTGCGGCTGCCGCTGTGTTTTACGTCAGTGGACTAGGACTATTGAAATTGGGATGGGAATCCTCTTGTAATTTAAATCTATGTCTGCATTTTTAAAGTTTAAATCTACAATTTTATTTCACAATGAAATGGAAATATAAGGAATCACTGTCTAGTTAGTATAGTATGCCAGGGACATCAACAATAGTGGGAAACATGGGATAATTTATGCATAACGGGCTTTGCCCGTTATGCAAATTATCCCATGTTTCCCACTATTGTTGATGCCCTGGCATACTATACTAACAAGACAGTGATTCCTTAAATAAATGAATGAATAATAAATAAATAAATAAATAAATAAATAGATAAATAAATATATATATAAATCAATAAGTTAATTAATTGATTAATTAATTAATAATAAAAACATTTTTGTTCTGTACATATATGTACCTATGTTTTAAATCGATATTTTTATAACACAATTTTATTTGCCGTAAAGCATGTGTATATTTGTTTCGGAACGCGTGTTGATTAAATATAAAATTAATCTATTTATATAGTAAATATGCTTATTCTTTTCACTAATAAATAAAGGTGGACTTCTGAAGATAAAACTACTACTTATAGAATGAATTAACTACATTGTACGCGGTTGAAACAACCATACATGTATTTCCGTGCCAAAGCGATTCTGAGTAAAATAAGGGATTTTTTTTTAATTCATAATTATCTGTTGACATTGACTTTTATTGTACTGCATAAAAACTCTCGTTTTATTTAAATTCTACTGCAAAGTATTCAATATCAATTAGTGTGCTTTTGTATTTTTTTATGACGATTATTATACCCCCCGCAAACGAAGTTTGGGGGGTATATAGGAATCACCTTGTCCGTCTGTCTGTCTGTCTAGCTGTCTGTCCGCCTGTCTGTGCAATCGTGCCCGGTCCATATCTTTCTTACAGAGGGACATTAGAATTTACTACTCCACACTAAGATTGCTCATGAACCAAAGGTGTGTCATGACCTTGACCCAAGGTCATTTGGGGAAGTTCAAGGTCACTGGAAGAAAAATTTCATAATTCGTGTCCGGTCCATATATTTCTTATAGATAAACTTGGTAGGTTCTCATTTCACACAAAGATTGCCCATGACCCAAGGATGTGTGATGACCTTGACCTAAGGTCATTTGGGGAAGTTCAAGGTCACTGGAAGAAAAATTTCATAATTCATGTTTGATACATATTTTTTATGGATAAACTTGGTAGGTTCTCATTTCACACAAAGATTGCCCATGACCCAAGGGTGTGTGATGACCTTGACCTAAGGTCATTTGGGAAGTTCAAGGTCACTGGAAGAAAAATTTCATAATTCATGTTTGATACATATTTTTTATGGATAAACTTGGTAGGTTCTCATTTCACACAAAGATTGCCCATGACCCAAGGGTGTGTCATGACCTTGACCTAAGGTCATTTGGGAAAGTTCAAGGTCACTGGAAGAAAAATTTCATAATTCGTGTCCGGTCCATATCTTTCTAATGGATAAACTTGGTAGGTTCTCATTTCACACAAAGATTGCCCATGACCCAAGGGTGTGTCATTACCTTGACCCAAGGATTTTGGGAAGTTCAAGGTCACTGTTAGAAAAAAATTCATAATTTGTGTTTGATACATATCTTTATTATGGAAAAACGTACCTCTGAAAAATCCAGCGGGGGGTATTTTGTCCCGTTTGGACAGTTCTAGTTTTAGCTAACTTCTTCATGTATCTGTACACATTTCCCAGCCATGATTATTCTCGGTCAAGATAATGGAAAGAGGCATTCAAATTATTTGTAATAGATTAGATTTTCAAAACTAAATAAGTAATGTGCTGTCATAGTTTTTATTGAACGGAGAAATGTACGAGAGAGATAGAGAGAGAGAGAAAGAGAGAGAGAGAGAGATAACCCCCTCGATTCTCAGATATCTGTTGTATCAAATAAAAATTCTTCCTAAATATTCAAGCAGTAAAGGTATTCTCTTTTTTAGATTAAAAAATCCATTTGACAATAATCTGTGGCTTTTATTTTCCATCATCAAGTTCACACAGTTCAAAGGAAGTCTGTGCTATATAGAAAGCGTGCTTGTCCTGTCAATCAAAATAATTCGACACAGTGGAAGTGTGGTTCAAATTGCGTTTCACCGAACATGCCGAAGGAAAAGAACCACTTAGTATTCCAAGAAGTTTTGATATTTTTCCCTATCATTTCTAGATTTAATTTTTGCATTCCTGCAGAAAAAAAATAAATAATTGGAATATATACGTGGAAGGATTAAGTTTTAAATTGAATTTGAAACATATTCCCTGCTAATTTAAAATACTACTGTCGGCACAAGTTTATTCTAAAATACTATTGTTTAATGACTGTTAGATGTTGGTTTCAAGACTGATTTTTCTTGTGTTACAATACAAATTAAATATTAATTAAAATATACTGAAAAAACTCAATAAGAATTTTATTTCGGGAAAAAGGGCACCGGGGGGGGGGGGGGGG
>PRKT01001098.1:117356-133916 GCA_003671525.1 Saccostrea glomerata
GGGGGGGGGGGGAGTTAATTCAACCTGATGTGCTCAGGTGAGCGCTGTGGCCCCTGGGCCTCTTGTTTAAAGTTGATATTTTAGCATCGTTCTACATATATGTAGGTACTTAATGTATTATTTTCCAGGGAAATTTCATGAAATAAATAACAGCTGAGTTATGATAATAGAAATATAAATATCATAGATAATTTTTGCAATAAAATGATTATTCCTCAAACACGATATCTAAGTTTTTTAATTAAAAAACATTAAAATCCTTACCATGAAAAAGATATTAAGTCCTTTCACTTCGGAGTTCCGAATGACAACGAAGACTGAACAATAAGTGGACGGTGAACGCAAGGTGAACGCAAAGTAAACGGAACGAAGAGCGAACGGTGAACGTTTTGTGAACAGTGAACACGAGCGTACGGTGAACGGTGAACGCAATACTGTGAACGAAGAGCGAACGGTGAATGCACGCTGAATGAATGGTGAACGAACGCTGAACAAACGGTGAGTGAACGGAAAAATGGGAAAGTAGAACGTTTCAGGGACTGTATTCTCGATTTGAAAATTCCCATAAATGCAAATTAAAGTAAGTGACTTTATTGTGACAGTTGTAACTGGAAAATTAATTCAGTAATTAAAATGCATGTGCATAACCACCTTTTCCTAAAAAGAATTTTTTCTAAGCAGGAGAAAAATAGTTAAATTTTGAAGAAAAAATACATCATCAGCTATAAAAATGTAATTAGGCTTCACTAATACAACATGTAAACATTTTACTTAGTCATATTTGGGGTGATAAAGGATTGAACATAATTATGTGTATAACAAAGCTTAAAATATTTATTTCTAGCTCTTAATGTTTGTTTCTTAACAGGATTGCCCATACCAAGGATAGACGATGATGTGCTATCCCTGTCAGCGAGGTCTGTAGCGTCTAGCTGCTCTCTAGCATCAGAGGTTTACGAGAGAGCCCAGAAACGCACCAAGGAATTCTGGGGGAAAGATGGCATTGCTTCACGATAAATTGATTATTAGTCTTAGTGAATGTGTAACTTAAGCAGAACTGTGATATTTAAATACATGTATGTTGTAGGATATTTTTATTTTAATTTGCACTTATGTGTCAACTTCCGTCCATAGTTTATGGCAGCAAATTGAACGCTCATTATTTATGTCCGGCAGTAGATGATGTAAAGTAAATTTAATGATGAAGGTTAGTAAAAGATATAATTTACAGTGTGAATGAAAGACATCTGCATTGAATTATGTCACAATTTCACAGAATTTTCCAATAAATGCATTTTAGCTTGTGATGAGGCATTAAAGATGTTTTAAAATTGAGTGATTTTGTAAACATTGTCATGTATGAGACATGTACATGTATTTAGTTTTTTTTTTTTAAACAGTTATTTTTTACAGTGCCCTTTTTTCTGTATCATTCTGTTTTTGCTATTGAAACTGAAATGCTTTTAACTGAGATAATTATTTAAATTGATGAATTATAATACTTTCAGAAAATAGATGGGAGGGATTTCCTTTCAAATTTCACTGCAGTTACATGTACCTAACTGGAAAATCTGTTCTCAGTTTCTCCGTATCTCAGTTTATTGTATCAGATTGTTTTTTGTTGTTTTATTTTAACAAAATTATCATACACCATGTATTATTTTAATTAATTTGTATTTTAATTAGTTGTCAACTTTTCATTGAATCTCGGAAAACATTGTACATCACTGATTACCTTGATTAAATCATTTGAAGTTCTTGTTATTAAAAAGTTGCATGAATGTGTTAAGGTTGCATTGCTAGATACACAATTATTTTTTTTCAGTGTATTTGTGTTAAATGTACTAATCATAGATTTGTTTTGTGTAGTTGTTGGAGCATGATTAAAATTTCTGTTAGAAAGATATTTAGAAGAATACATTCTTTAAAATGTAATTGCTGAACTTGTTTTGACTTATTCTGACTTGACTTTTTAAAACAAAGTTTAGTGTGAATTGAAATGAAAGTGATAATTCAACTTGTTCAAGAAACACAAGCACACACACACCCTTTCATACAAGTACCACTCATCTGTAACATTCCTTTGTCCCTAAATATATCATCAACAGCACTACAGCAGATTTTACACTGAATTGTCTACAGAAACTTCTGTTTAGCGAGAGCTTGAAATAAAGATGCTGCAGAGTATAGAATATATCTGTTTCAGATTTGATTAATAAAGGCATTAACAGTAACCTCACAAGAGAGCTTTATGATAAAAGTGCTGACTTCAACTTTTCAATCGTCAATTTCTCAATCTTACTTAATGGGTACCATTACATGTGGGGTAATTACTATATGTAGCAATATACCCATATCATATCACCAGCATTTGAGGTTTATGTCTCTCAGTTGATTTGAAACACAAGAGTATGCTCTACATACGCGTAAAATTTCTAAACCTAAGCCGTTCAAGCGAGTTATTGATTATTAAATCGATGAAACAAGGATATCAAAAGTCTCGTATAAATTCATTATTTCGCAAATTCAAAGTTCGATACATTTCTTTGTCAGTATTTACATTCTATCATTTTCTTTTAATTTTCCAATTCAATTACCTATCATTTACATATAAGTTACAAAGAATGATTATTGAAAAAAATAGTTAATCGGGAAAATTCCTCTTGAATTTGAATACGGAATATTTGATCTACTCATTACTTGATTAAATGAGATATATGGAGACTCGTAGAGAGCAGTGTTCAAGATCAAAAGTCCAAAAAACAATACAAAACAGGAGCAGAGCAAACACAGACCTCCAAAACATCAGAGTGGGATTAGGTTCCATGGAGAAGTAAGCATCCTCTGCCGACCGTTCATACCCGCCGTGTGCTCCTTTCATGATCGGGAAACAACGGACAAATCCGTTGTCAATTCAGTGTATAAATAATGGACTAACAATTACAAAGTATGAAAAACGTCATGTAGTCAGCATTTGACTGAATAATGAATTTATTTGCTGACAAGGTCATTGTATCAACCACAGAACTTACGAAATGATGATTTTAAACGAGACTGCTGATATTCTTGTTTCATCAACTTGTTTGACAATAATTTACATCGTTTTAAAAACTGTTCATATGTCACTGGCGGATTTAAGGGGGGGGGGGGGGGGGGGGGGGGGCGCACCCCCCCCTAAAATTTTCAAAGTGTGATGTGACTTATATTTATAATGCCACATTTTGGTACAAAACTAACCAAACCACTGTTTTTCTGCCTGGATTTTCTCTTAAAATACACAAAAATCCAGGAGCTAATAATAATCTGGGGGCTGCGCCCCCTGGTCCCCCCATTCAAAGTATGATATGACTAGTATTAAATACGTCGTACCATGGTACATCACTAAGCAATATACCACTATTAGTATAAAGTAATAAGTAAGTAAATCGTTTATTAAAGTGACATGTGTTACAATACAATGAGAATTGAGAAACATTCAATACAATTATTATTCAAACATCCGGACCTATATGCCACTTTAAACAAATATACCCGGTAATTGAAAAATATGCACTATTATTGTGTCTGGTTTTACTCTAAAATACACGAAAACCTAGGAGCCTTAAGGCGGCCCCCAGACCCCTTGCCTCGACATTATCCACGCCCCCCCTAACAACAAATCCTGTATCCGCCCCTGTATGTAGAGCATGCTCTTGCATATCGGATCAACTGATCAGTTCCCTGTCTCTCCCTAACTTTCTCCTATGATCCTTGTCATAATGTAGGTGAAGAAGGTATATTGCTCAATTGTTACAACGCGAAATGTAATAACAACGCGAAATGTAATAAACCTGAATTATTACATTTTGCGTTATTACATTTTGCGTCGAGATCAATGCAAAATGTAATAACGCAAAATGTAATAACACAATTTTCAGATTTTTACATTTTGCGTTATTACATTTTGCGTCGAGATCAACGCAAAATGTAATAACGTGCTTTTTCGTTGTTACATTTTGCGTTATTTTATTTTTGCACTGAAGACAACGCAAAATGTAATAAAACAATATGTAATAAAACAAAATATAATTAATATTTTTGATTGCGTTGAACAAAAAAGATCATAAAATTGATTCAAATATATACATGTAACCAACATGGGAAACGCGCTGTAAAAATATTTTGAACTAAGACAATGGGATAAACGTTAGGGCTTTTTCCGGACATAAATACATCAAAATGTATATTGAATACACTGTACTTAATTATAAAGAATAAATTTAACTTTGGTTGGCATATTTTTGATAGTCTTATTAAATTTCTAACCAAGAAAACAGATTTAATTAACAAAGATTGACCATAGGTTCATTAATTAAGCTCTTGATATGCATTTTCGGCACGTATACATTGGTTAACAAATGAATAGAAGTGTATGTGTGTGTCAAGCGATGATCGGAGGGGCAGGGATAGGGCGGGGTGCTTACTTCGTATGTTTATTATTGTATTACTGTGGAAATGCAGAAACAATCCGTTTTATTGTAGGATGGAAAAAAAAAGAGAAAGAAAGAGAGAATTTTGATTTTGCTTGTCTGCAATGCTGGAGATTTGCATGGAACAGTTTGGTATTATTATTGTCAATAAACCCCTTCCCGCTATACATTTACACCTGCTAGTACAAATGAATATTTCTTTTTAAATTCATTGCAATTGTCTATAAAAAAAAGCAAAAAACACACAGGTCAATACCCCAAACAACCTTGCCCACAGATGCATATTTCTAACTTACAACACATTTTATATGAATGCATTAATTAAAATGATTTAGAATACATGTACCTAATTAAATCAATATATTAAAAAATTATTAACTGTAAGACATTGATCTATTTTTTTCTTTTGTTTTATTTTCTTTTCATCGGCCGCTACACTATTGAAAATTGTACTCAATTAACACATGTATAACATTTTGCGTTCCTGCCTTTTGCTTAATTCTTGACGCAAAATGTAACAACGCAAAATGTTATAATCCAAAAATCGTGTTATTACATTTTGCGTTATTACATTTTGCGTTGATCTCGACGCAAAATGTAATAACGCGAAATGTAATAATTCTCCAAAATGTGTTGTTACATTTTGCGTTATTACATTCAGCGTTGATTTCGACGCAAAATGTAATAACGCAAAATGTAATAATCCAGGTTTATTACATTTCGCGTTGTTATTACATTTCGCGTTGTAACACTGCATAAATAAGGGAAGCTGGCGATAGAAATGTTAAAGTCATCACGTTTATCATATAGCTTGGTTGTTAGATTACCATTAACGTCTTTTTCTAGTGAAATATTCAAGTTTAGTGATAATGTTAATTTAAATTACTTCCTGTTGTGTGAACACGGTAAACCTAAATAAAGTATGTACGGTTGATTTGTTAGGAATTTCTTAATTAACAAGGTGATATCTCTTAAAAACATTGACTATTTCGCTATCTTCTTGGCATTGTGTGGTACATGTACATAATTAAAGAATTCGATCAGTAAAAGAAAACAGATAGTAGGCGACGAAAACACTCATTTTATATCACAGAAGGATTCGATGTTTGCAAACTTTAGTAAGTAACTTTAGTAAGATCACCATTTAAAAGTGTAGACAAATCGGTTTACTTTACAGTCCTACCATTTCTTTACCTCTGTCGAAGGTCCTACCATTTTTTAATATTTTGTCACACATGAAACACGAAATAGATATATTAGAGGTACCCAACACCTTCCATATGAATATAATGACAGTGTCCATGTTTCGCTGTGGGAATCCCAAAATACGAGTGTTGTTCAATAAATAATGTCTTGGGCTCTATGACATACAATATAGAAATTATGACATTAATCCTGACTTTTTCTTATGATTGAATCTTTAATTTATTGATTGAAATTTATTTGACCACTTTTCATCACATAGTTTCATTGTGAGAAGCTGGAAAACCATGGCTGTTCGAGACACTGCATTAAAAATGAATGGTAAAGAATCAGTAAAAAAGAGCAAAATTAAATGCTTCGTGAAAATTGCTGTTAAACACGTTAAGAATCCCAAAAAAATAATCCCCGAGATTATTTAATATATCTGTTTCATAGACACACGAGCAGATGGATTTCAATGAACAAAAAATGATATAATGGGCATCAAAAATGGGTACCGTCCTTGGCGACAAATACTTACATGTACAACAACAAATGTAATGTTAGTGAAAATTCAACAAATAATCACCAATGATGTTTGATTGAATTTAAGACACAGAGCAAAATTGATAGGCATCATTTTGGGGGTAGTTTATAATGTTTTACAGAAACATTTGACAGTAAAAAAAAGCTTAGTGCGCAATAAACAGTCACCATATTTTTTGAAAAATAAGTGAAAACAACAGCGTGTTAGAATATCTAAGCAAATATTTTTAAAAAGTAAAAAAATTGCAGCTATCCACGTTTGTCTGAACTTCAAACAGATAGTGAAACTTGGTTTCATTGCTTTAAACCCTCTTAAAAAAATTCAATAAGATGCATTTGATAAAAACAGCCATAGTCTGAAAAAAAAACAAAGATTTTCAAAAGCACAAAAATAGGTTTATATGTCATTTTCTTAAATATTATTAGTCTTGTTGTTCAAATTCTTATTCGGTGAGGCAGTTCAATTACTGGAGAAGTCTAGAAAACAAGGTTTTGCAAAAAAAAAAATCGAAAGGTTTATGAAAGGATGGAACCAAAATCAGGAAAACATAACATTAAATTTCGTCTTGACAACGTCCAAACCCACAGGCCAAGAGGAGTAAAGAAGTTTGGGAGATAAACAGAAAGCAAATGTTTTGTCAAATCAACAATGCAATATTCGTCAGATCTTTCACCCTTTCACTTGTTTCATTTTCCAAACTTGAAAAAAACACACCTTACAGGTCAAGGGAATCCGCCATATTCCAGTATGCGAAGGACAGTGTTCAAAAATGTGTTTTAAAGACAATCAGAAATTGTATAAAAATGTTACGAACATGTGTTTCAATTAAAAAAGAATATGTAAGTAAATCATTAAGGCTAAATCCTGGAAAAGCGTTTTTGTTGCTTTCCGAGCACCGAGGTCACTATTTATTGAACAGCCCTCGTATGTGTCTGACAAAAAAGAAAATAGAAGGTACAATTGCAATATGTAACAAATATTCTGTCAAAGTTTCATTAAATTTCAGTCAGTGGTATGAGAGGAGTTGCGGGTAAGAGATGGGTACCCAAAAGCCTACAGACAGACGGACGGACATACCGATTACTATATATACCCTTCCGCTTTTCAAGCGGGGGTTATAAATATTTGATGTTTTCGAGATACCATTACATCTACAATTCATCTATAATACTAATCTACAATAGGCTTTCTGTAACTTATAAACGGCCGACTGCAAGCAAAACGTAGTAAATGGTTACTAGTATTTACTCATGAAAAGGACATTTAACATAAGCAAATATTGTTCTTTAATGAAAGAAAAATGATTTCAAACTTTAAATACTTTATTTATTTTTTATAAATACTTTATTTTTTATTTCTTGTAATCCATTACAACAAAAAATCTGAATTACTTCTAGGAACACAATATTCTTGTAGAATAAATATAAACATGTTTCGAAAAAGCTAATATATTGAACGTAACTATTTCAATTTTAGTTATGTCATTGATAAATGTATTATTTATAAAAACAAAAGGCAGTTTAAAACAAAAGGCATACTATGTGGTCCTTTTTATTTTTTGTCAACTCTTAACATCGCTCTACTAAATTCAACTTCTTAAACATGTTAAAACATTTCGAAAATGGCAGTCAAAAAATAAATAAAAACATCTAATTAAACATTATATTTTACTTTTTTGTAAATTACCATCCTTTGCTGTGTATAACAATCTACTTTTAACAAGAAACATGTCTACATACAGTATTCTAATTATTGTGAATGCGTCAAAAGATGTACGTGTCCTATATACTTGATATACGGGAATTACAAAACAAAGAACACGCTAAAGCTTCTTTCATTCCAGTCTCCTCAGAATAATTATTCACAAAAATTATACATAATAAAATTGATCAACATTCCAAAAAGAAAACACAATTTGAATACCTGTATCGGCTTCTTAATATGCATAGCATCATCTCGTACATTTCCTTCGAAAAGGATATTTAAAAACTGGTATACTTTCATGAGCATTAGATGTAATCAATCTATAATTGATCCTAGCTCATACTCAAAAACAATTTGATACTGAATATCTAATGTTGTTTCTTTTAGATAAATATCAGTTAAGAAAAATGGCGTATGCAATGAACTGTGGTTAAATTACTTAATGTGTAAGAATCTTTAATATTTAATGGCATACATCGTAATGCTTGTGTTTCCGAAGTTTGTTCCCATGCAACATATATCTCTATCCTTGCTTAATACGAAAAACAAAGGACTCGACATATCTTCAATAATACGCAGGAGAAACCCATCGTTGTTTAATACATGAACATTGTTACTTTTCGTCCCTGCTACATACACGTTATCATCACAGTCTATATGAAGACCATATGGATACTTTAGCTGCTCGTGACTATATGTCCAGACAGTGTCGCCTTTATCTGTCATTGCAGTCACTGACTGCTTTCCCACATTTGTGCTATAAAGAATATGTCCGTTCTTTGTGACAGCAACATTGTAAACACCGCCAGATGTGGGATAAGTTCTTATCATATTGCCCTCTGTATCAATTTTAATAATTGATGTTTGACATGCTATATATAGGAAGTGTTTCCAAAATGAAATCCCAAAACAAGCATTACCAACATTGATCGTTCGCTGCAATTGAAAATCTTCAGCTGAGAGAACCTTTATCACTTTACTGGAAGTGACGGATGCAAAATAGAAATCCCCATTTCGCTTTATATCAAAGGTACAATGTCCAAGCATTATCTCTTTTTCAGAATTCCAGTTGTTATTTTTAGCAGAGTATCTCTTCAATTGTTTTGTGTTCCAGTCAGGGAATATCAAATCAGTGTTAGAAAGAAACATTACACTACGAATGCTGCTACCTATTAATTGCCACTTTTCATACAACTCAAGAGAAAAGTTTTTAACATCAAACATATGAAATAAACTTTGTCTATCTTCACTAATTTCAGTGTTTCCAATTTTTGAAAATTTTGCAACTGCTTTAAAATCATGATCTAAATGTGATTGCAATTTGAACTCAATTTTCTCTAAATCTTTTTTCTTGATATAGTCCAATATTTTCTTTGTTTTAAAGAATTCCATTAGAAAGCTGACATCTTGCAAACTTTTAGAACTCTCTATATCTTTTTCACATAGTTCCACAAAATGAATTCTATCACCAACTGTCTGTATATTCTTTGTCATTTTTTCTTTGCATTGTTTTATTTGTGATGCCATTTTGTCTAGAAACTCACTTTCTAACTTTTCAATATTCTGAAAAATTTCATTTTTCACACTTTGTACCTCGCCTGTAATAGAATCTGCCTCATCCTCTATTTCTTTGATATTTTTTTCTTCTTTGCATTTTGTCTCAGATAATTTTTGTCCTAATTCTTTGAAGTCATGTAATAATTCCTCAACTAGTCCACTGATTCTGACATTTTTTGCCTTTTGTTCAATCGTTTCCACGCTTTCACATTTTCTGTGCTCGGTGCTGCAGCACATTGCACAGCATGGTTCCTCATGATCATTGCAAAAAAGCTCTATCGGTCGATCCTTGTGTTTTTCGCAATGGATGTTTGAAGAAATTTTTGACAATTCAGGCACACATTTCATCTCGTCAAGACGACAGATCTTGTGGTCCCGGGATACACGATTTTTTCGGTGACATTTTGTACAATTATCACAAAGTGCTTCACAGCAAGACAAACAATAGTTATCTGCCCCTTCCGTTTCATTATCGCGTTGACAGGCTTCACATATTTGGAGAGAAATGTCCTCTACTTTTCTTTTAGTTGGAAAATGCTTACTCCAGTCTTTAAAATTTAAAGAGAAACTAGGAGCAGGCACGAATTCTCGACATACAGGACAATGAAATCCTAATGGGTCTTCCTTTGATTGACAAGTTGATACAATATGGGAAGACACACAATGGTGACAAAATATATGCGAACATGGCAAGGCACGCGGTGTTTTAAACTGCTCAAAACAGATTGGGCATTTAGAAAAATCCACATTACTCACGCCTTCCTGTTCTGTTGTTGAACAAGCCATAATTTAGAATTACGTACATTATTCCATTTGCATTCCTTAAATATTTAAAACGAAAGTCGTGAATGAAATTTTACGGAATGCCGATCCCGTAACTGAAATATATTTTTTTCTTTTTCAGCTCGATCACAGATTCTAAAAATCTTTCTCTAGAACTAATACCACTTTCAAATGGAATTAGACTTTTTTTTCAGGATGTGCTATTGCAATAAATATTTTGTCTTGTAAAGAGCTGCGCCTAGAATACCAATGAAATCAAATATACACTGTAAGGACCAGGGGCGTCGGCAAGTATTTGACATTGGGGAGGCGAACTAGATTGAAAAGGGGGGGGGGTAACTGACGTGTTTTACTTAAATTCAAATTTCTACCAGTATATTGATATATTTTCCCATTCTGTCAATGTTTCAAAGACTCCACCTTATTAAAAAAACAAAATCGTTTTATATGATTTTATTTACGTCATGTCATAAGCACATACGAGAAGCACGTAGATGAATAAATATTATTTTGAGATGCATATATACTTATCTTTAAAATAATCAATTAATAAGCACTAATAAACACTACATAAATGAAATCTGTTCATTAAATAATACACAATGTCACTGCACTTTAAAAGCGTCCAAAAATGAAGCTCCGTCCATCCCGTGCTGACACAAAGTCGTTAGCAACTGCCAAAATGTTCAAGGCATCTGTAGCCTCCCTGTGCGTGTGCAGGATCATCAAATGATTCAGCCTTTCCTGGGACATAGTGGCACGAAGATAAGTCTTTACTCGACGCAAAGCAGAAAATGTTCAACACAATCAATATATTAAAATTTGTATCCTTTCAAAATATCATTGAAAAGATAAAAAATATATATCTTTTAATGTACTTACTTCGTCATAATGTAACCATGCGTATTGTTTAAACCAAGTGGGGTTGAATGAACGCAGTTCTGGATTCTTCTTGCCGAAAGAACGCTTACTAGGAAATTTAAAATTAACAGGTTGATTAATACTTTTTAATCCGGCCATTTTTGAAATTGAAATGTAGAATAAGTGTCATAATATTAAAAAAAAATCATCTCAAGTTGTTTTAGACAGTGATTTTAACTAATTTTCAGTTTTCCCCCTTTAATTAATATGCTCATACGTAGTAATATTTTCGATAATTGTTTAATGACTTGCAATCATGTTGAATCATCAAAGCTTCCAAACATCGATCGACCAATCAATTGGACAATGAACAATTTGTAGCAAACCCGCACTTACAGCAATCATATAATGACTACCCTGTTGTGTACACACGCCAGATACAGGTATATATAGACATGCATGTATATCCCGTTTTGACGTCTGTGTAAACAATAGCTTGTACACACTTAGCCACTCCATTGACCACAGAACATGCAGAATGCCGTTATACTCGCCGCTTCAATGAGCAGATTTCGCCGTTTAAAAAAATCATTTTAAAAAGAAAAACAATCTTACTATTTTTTTTTTTTTTTTTTGCAAAATTATTGGGGCGGCGACCGCCGCCCCTGCCGCCCCTTTGCCGACGCCCCTGAGGACTGCATGTTGTTATTTTGGCTAAAGTTTTAATAAAGGTTTAAGTATTTAATACAGCAAGTCTTAACTTTAAATTTTGCTGATTAAAGACAATAAACTTTTAGGAAGTTGGACCAACTTTAAAATGGGGTTCGTTTACCATCTCCCGACTCAGGGTTAAAAATTTGCCGTAGAGGGTGCATGTAGATGGAAATGTTTTCACAGAAAATCAATGCTGAATTTTCAAAATCTATTTTCCAGATTGCATAAAAATAGAATTGTTTCTTAGAGAATTAAAAAAAAAATTGACTCAGGAAATTTGCCAGTCGGTCGGGAGAGGGTAACCACACAATATTTCAAAGATGACTTAATTTGTTCCGTTTTTGACTTTACCACTGACTCATGTCATTGTGAGATATATATATATATATATACAAATTTTGTATAAGATTTACTTTAAGGTCTTGTTTTAAAAACTGATGATTCTCGAATTTACTTCGCAATATGAGTTGCATTTTTGAAATTTTTTTTTTTTGCAATAATTAATCAATTAAGATTGATATTCTTATTATGATAAAATTGTTTGTAACAAATAAACCATTTTATTATATGATTGAATAATTTCCATCTCTCTGATTGGCTGAGATCCAACTATGTTAGAAAAATATTACGTTGTATTGACCTGCACGTGACGTTACAGGTCAATACAAGGATTTATTTCCTCTACATTGATCTTAAAATAGATTGGGAAATTCCAAATTGATACAAATTGTTTTAGAAAGCTACTTAAACGACTATGATTTTTATTTTCATGTGAACAAAACATAAGAGAATATATATTTTAGGTGAAGGTGGTAAGAGGGGATGCAGGGACCCCCCGTCAACATTTTTTCTTTACTTTTTTTACTTTTTGGCAGTCAGTTTTCCCTGATAATACTCTTTCCTTTCAAATCTATCCTATAAAAAAGACTGACATTATATATTTTTTCATGTCAACGAAAATTGATTTAAAAAAACATTTCAAATTGATACAACTGGTAAGGTTTATTCACATTTTAATTCTGCATCTCTCTTGTATTTGGCTAGGACTTAATTGAATGCAAACAAGTAATGAGTTGTAACATTTTATCAGTGAATCATATAATAAAACAATAATTGCTGTTTTTTTCGGTGAATACAATGATTCAGCCATCTTCGAAGTACAATGTTCACCTCGCCCTTCGTGCTCGGTGAATATTGCACTCCTCAGATGGCTAAATCATTGTATTGACCTCAAAAACCAGCAATAATTGTATAATATGAACAACTAGACTAAAATAAAGCAGAAGAAAGACCTCTATATACAATCCAATATGGGAATTTTTATTTCGATATCATTATTGTACATGACGACAATGATGTAATTTTGATTCAATCGAAGCTTATAAATAGTTCTTCAATCGCAAATATGAACAACAGAAGCTCATTAATATTATTTTATTCTGTCAGTGAAATAATTATTTACAATTTCGCAACAAAAAATTCCAACATCAAAGTTGCAGTTAATATTGCTTTAAGGAAAGTCACTCGTCAGCTTTTTAGAAAATTTCACGCAGAACCTCTCACTAAAAAAATATCTATTAAAATTCAATTTTTATAAAATATTTATATTCAACAATGTAATTTTTTTAACATTCATCGAAAAAACTGCTTAAAAAACTACAAAGAAGCAAGTTTTATGAGGGACTATTTCTTGTGGTGGAAGGATATTCAGCAGAAATTTCTGCAAATATGCACATTTATTAAATTTAATGTCTTCAAACTTCAGCCTCACATACTTTTACTCGGAGAATATTTTCCGTTATGATTTTGCAGGAATATTTAAAATAGCTCTTAATATATATTTTTAGAACAAGTTTTACACCTTCCCTCAACAAACTTTGCCAAGAAATGAAGATATATTGAAGTCTTAGAAGTCAAGATAAAATTTACACCATTTTTTGCCTGAAAATCACATATTTTGACCAGTATTTCAAAATTAACATCACTGACCCCAACTTTTTCTTTCATTATTTTAAACTACTCGATACTTGTGACTGATCAGCACTTAAATCCAAAAAAGCTTGATATACGAAAATATTTTACTGCCTATTTAGTTTTTTAATACCCAAAATATGATAATTTTTTGGTGCAAAAAGGTCACACAATAATAAACGCGCATTAATTTGCAAGATATGTTCAATGATAAATATTATTCAAACTATTTTATGTAAAATATGATTTAATTTATCAACGTAGTAACACCTGATAAAATAAAATTAGAGATAAAGTAATTAATCAAAGAGTTAAAATTTAAGTGCAAAAAGGTCAACTTAATTGTACTATAGATCAGTAAGATGCACACTGACCCCCTATTTTCTCTGCGATTTTGAGTCATACTATATGAGTACTTATCAAAAATATACTTCCCAAAAAATCCTTGATTTAACACATTTGACGAGTGACTTGCCTTAACATGAAAATTCCTTATTCATCATTTCTTCTTTGCTTCTATAATTTAGGTTGTAGAAAACTTTGAATTATTAATTAGAAAAAAATTAAATGAAAGTTTCCATTTTTGATGTTCAGACTATATATCGGAAGTTGATATGAAATTCATAAAGAAGATTAAGGTAAAGTTTGCCTAAAAACTAACCGGTACTTTTTAATCTATGTGATTTCGTGAGAGTACAACATGTAAGATGCATTTCAATATGTGTGATATAAACTGTTTTCAAAATGGATTGAGAATGTCTTGTAATACTTTAATAACTGTATCTCTATCATTCTTTTCGACAATGCTCCATCAAGTGCATTTTATAGTCAAATGTTTGTATGTTTTTTGTCAGATTTTCTTCGCTCTGTTTTACTTGTATGGAAATAATGTCTACAGACTTATTTTCTATTTTTTCAAGATTTTAAAATAATTTACTCTTTCACTCTTTGTATCTCACCTGTTATAGAGCTTGCCTCGTCTTCTATCTATGTGATGTTTTTCTTCTTCTTTGAGTTTTGATTAAATTCTTTGGTGTCATTTAATACTATAACTTTTAAACTGCGGAAACAGTTCTCGCGTAATTACAAGTGACAATGTTCTCGCAAAAAATTCATACGTGCAATCAATGTATCGACCTAAAGATTTAATAGAGCAAAAACAACAATTCGTGAAAATTTTTGATTCGTTTATAAAGATTAATGACTATCTTGCGAAAATCAGGTGTCATGAAGTAAGTCCCCTACTTCTGACTTTCTCGATTTTTTTTGATTGCTTCCATGCTTTCACATTTTCTATGTTCTGTGCTGCGGCACATCGCACAACACGGTTCTTCAAAGCCATCGAAAAACAGCTCTAACGGTCGATCTTTGTACATGTCTTTTTCTCAATGGATGTTTTGGGATATTTTTGTAAATTTAGGTACATATTCTATCTCAACAAGACGATAAATCTTGTGGTCTCGAGATGCACGATTTTTAAAGGTGATTCTTGGTGGTACCATTACCTCAAAATGCTTCACAACAAGACATCGTCTCATTTTCTCGTTTACAGGCTTTAATATTAATTAATGAGCGAGAAAAATATTCCCTAGTTTTTTATTGATTGAAAAATTATGTCTTGAAAAGTAATAGACAAACTAGGAGCAGACACAAATTTTCGACATACAGGAGAATAAAGTCCTAATGAGTCCTCCTTAGATTGAGAGGTTGATACAGTGTAGAAAGACACACAATTGTTAAAAAATATATGTTAACATGGCAAGGCAAGCGGTGTTTTAAACTGCTCAAAATAAATTGGACATTTAAAAGTCTTCTTTGTTCATAGCTTTCTGTTCTGTTATTGAACACGACATCAGCTTTAATGAATGCCAATCCCAGAACTAAGCTTAAGGAATCAGTACTTCATACCACCCCAACCAAATATCACATTCCATGCAGTATTATGAGTATATACATGTAGCTAAAGCCTTTATTGTCTGAAATTGCTTTTGCTACAAATATTTAGTCTTGCACTGTAAAGAACGATATTATTTTGGCTCAATTGAGGTGTTTAATACAATTAGACTTTATCCCATTTAATTTGATAATGGAATGTCAAAATTTAGCCGAATCTGTTCCAATTTGAACTTTTACATTTAGTAAATTGTTTATAACATTTAATATCCTTGCTGCTTTAAAGACCGATAGTTTTACTAGAAGTAAATTGCAACATGAAAAAAATTAAATAATTTTATTAGAATTCTTCTTTATTTCCACTTTAGAGTTCGATCTAGCTTCATATGTCCGGAAATTACCCACGGTACCCAAACTTTATGATTACATTATATCTTACGCTACCTTAAGTGAAAAAAGGAAAAAACAAAAGAAAACAAATGAGAAAAAAGAAAGAAATCAAGTAAAATATGGTGCATGTTCTAAAATGTGCAGAGGGAACTCTACTGCAGGTTTAAATTCCTAGATACGTATTAATTTATATTGTAAAATAATTTAATATAAAAACATATTAATTGGGCAAAATTTGTTTGGAGACCTAGAAATTTTGATAAGTATATATTTACATTTTTAATTAGATAACTCAATAGAAGGGTGAATTGTTTTCTTGATAATTACACATGACTGTAAAGTTTGCGATGTGAAAGTTCAGGAGCCCTATATGCATGAAACATATGGAGATAACGAACAGTATTCAAGATCAAAAGTCCATAAAACAATAAAAAAGTCTAAAAAAGTCAATGTCGATTTTGTACAGCTGTATTTGTTTCTGACCACAGG
>PRKT01001099.1:0-13060 GCA_003671525.1 Saccostrea glomerata
TCCTTTCCTGATACATAGCTGGTGCTGTGCCATGCCCCGGAAATTACAGGTGAAAGTCCTGATAGGGAAGAGCTAGGGTTAATGTCTTGGGGGGCAAAAGTCCTTTAATGAGGGGGGAATATGGCGGTTAGATGGGTTAAATCACTAGTGGCCAGATAGCTCAGTCTGTAGAGCACCTGACTGGGGATTCATGAGGCCCGGCTTCAAATCCCAGTCTGGTCCATCACATTTTCTCCTCTCCTGTTATAGATGTCTTACTGATCGAAGGTACAGACTCCATGAATTATCAAAGTATTAATTTGGTGATTTCCTCTTCTAAATGTAATATTTGGGAATTTTAAATTTGAATGTAAAATGTGACCTGGAAATATTTAAAAGTTATATTAATTCTTACTGGACCATGATTTTTTTTTATTTCTGAGGAAAAATGACATGGATTTTTTTTTTCTAAGACTTGTAATTCTAGCGAAAATGTAAATACTATCAGTTGATTCACTGCAATTCAATCAAGGGTGTACACTGGTTTTCTCCATAGATGAATTCTATACACCCTCAGAGGCTGAAGCTACATGTAAGTTGTAACTCAAGATTTCAGATTGCATAGAGTAAGCCCGCTAGTAGAAATTATGTACATCCAGCTTGAGCCCAATGTAAAATAGTGTGATGTAAAAATGCATAGTAAAAAAGCAAATAACATGATACTATGTATAAATGTCACTGTGACAATGTATTGGGACATATAGTGGATACTATCCTTAGTTGCGGGGCACGGGGGTTGGTCCCCTCACCACAATATTTTTTTTGATATGCAGAATACTATTGAAAACTTATAACTACTATATGTTGTGCCCCCTCAACTGAGCTGCTCAATAAAAAGTCTGATGACATATTTTTTTCCTTGTCAAGATTTTTTTGTTAATTTTTACAATCTGAAATTGCTTCCTTGGAGCAAAGACAACATAGGAAATAGTAGTTTGAAAAAAATAATGTATTTTGTTGTTGTTGGATATTGCATTTATATCCCAGGCAGGCCCTTAACTACTTATTTAACCTAAAAAAAAAAAAAAATATGTTTTCTGGATCCTCCATTCCCTACAGGTCAAAATTTGAAAAATAATGAAAAATGTACAACTTCCATATTTAGACAGATGGATATATGGTCTCTGGTTGTTATAATGACTTTTCCATCCTAAAATGGCCAAAATAAATACCTCTCCCATCGATTGTTTACAAATGACTGAATAGTGATGCTGGTTACCGGAAGTTGACAGGAACCAGCAAAGCGAACAGGTGGGTTTCAACAACTGGACAAAGAACTGATTACTGAGTACAAAGAGCAGTTTTTCCGAGCATATGTAAGCTGTTAGGTATGAAAATATGGTACTTTTACGTTTGAAGGGAATTTAGAAGATGCTTGAAGTTTCACACTATGAATAGATTGTCATGTAGTTGAGAAAATTCGAGCTATGTCAGCTGTAGGTGTCAATTTTTCGGAAAACCGTCAATTTATGCTTAAACTTTAGGCCTATAGTGCCTGTTTCACTAATTTTTTTATGCACTTACAAATAACACAGTTTGTTCTGTACTGCCTTCTTTACTTGTTTTGAGATTGGGAAACACGGAAATGTTATGCAGGTGACATCAGGCACAATCTGTAGCTTGATTTAGCCATATAGCTCATATAACCTTAAATGAAACTATTCAGAATAGATCGATTTATCTATTTTATCACTTTTTTAAATGTGTTATTTTTTTTTTACCTCAGCATATACAAAAAGTCGCACCTTGGTGCAGTGATAAAATTCAACTTTGAGCTCCTCTGAAAGATCACTCATCCAATATAACGGGTAACACGAATCACCAGAATGCCTCGTAATCTCCGAAATGCCCCTAAAAACACTGAAATGCCCAACAAAATCACCAAAATGCTCTACAATATACATCTCCATTTAAGATTTTGTACTCAAAGTATTTATGGCTGGTTGCCCTCTCAGGTATTAAACTTAGATCAATGATTTGGGGTGAAAAATCCAAGTTTATCCGCTGCACATATTTAATCTCAGCGAGTTGTCGTTGACTAGGGACTAAAAGTTTGGTCTGGTGTCCACTATGACATCTCAGATCAATCCCATAAAACGTGATTAATATTATTGATTTTTTGCCCCAACTTTGACCACTTGTTTCAATCAATATGAGCTGAAATGAATTAGCTGCCCACTTCTGAATCAACTTTTTCCTGTGGACATCCCTTTAATTTTCTATCACTATAAAACTTTCCTTTCTTACCTTTAATTAGTTTAAAAGGTTTAAATCCAACAAAATATGAAGTTGTTGATTTTTCATAGGAATTTCCCATTCATTAATGCTGCTCCGCCATGACTTAATTATTAAATATGTCCTGATTAATCAACCAAAATTGATATAAATTTACAACATTTTGATATTAAATTTTGAAGACCATATAAGTAAAGATTCTAATATTATGTGTTACATTTTGCCCGATCATATCGTCAAATATTTTTTCTGTCCGCGTAATTTTTGAACAGCCCTCGTATTTGTTTTCTCTCTGATAACATTTGGCAAGTTAGTGGAGTTGATTTCTTTATAATTCTGCCTGAATGCAAATTATGCAAATCGATAAGTCAAGGCTAAAAAGGCCTAATATGCACGTAAATCTCATGCGCATCTGTCTTTGTGTCTGATGCTAAGTAGGCCAAATATGCATGTAGTAATCTTGTACGGCTATTTTTGTGTTTGAAGTCAGTGGGCAAGAACTATTGATTAATTATTAGTATTCCAGGGACATCAACGATACTGGGAAATGTGGGATAATTTGTATAACGTGCCATGTCCTGGTATACTATATACTAACTAGACAGTGATTCCTTAAAAAGATTCATTTTACTAAGAAGTATTTGGATGTTTTATTAGTCTGAGGCAAAAAAAAAAAATACAATAAACAAAATTGCATATCATATAAATCCAAAGCAACCAGTAGAGAATTATTTAGATATACTGTATGTTTTAGCTAAAATCTATTATAATAATACTAGTACATGATGTACGTAACATGTAGAGCAATCATGCATATTATAGCATCATAAATGGAGATTAAGATCATCATCTTTTTACTAAGGTTGACTTGACTTTTTTCCATCCATTCTAATTTTTTTATTGATACATTGTGTCTGTACTTCAGCCATTTGATCTTTTTACATTTTAATTTGTTTTTGCCTTTTTTACATTTTAATTTTTTTTTGCCTTTTTTGTAGAGATGCCAGTAGGACAAAGGTGACATATGTCAATACTAGTCCTTGAATAATTGAGACAGAATGGAAATTAATGGCAAACAAATGACGCTTAAAATAATGCAGAATAAGCCAAGGCTTTGTCCATTTGCTTTGAAAGACATCCTCCCGAAGGAAGAATTACTTATTAAAATGATTATGGAGACCAAACCAAGAATTTGTGGTGGAGAATAAAAGGTACTTTTTTAGCTCACCTGAGCCGAAGGTTCAAGTGAGCTTTTCTGATCAAAATTTGTCCGTTGTCTGTCGTTGTAGTCGTTGTCGTCGTTGTTGTTGTCAATGTAAACTTTTCACATTTTCATCTTCTCAAGAACCACTGGGCCAATTTCAACCAAACTTGCTACAAAGTATCCTTGGGTAAAGTGGATTCAAGTTTGTACAAATGAAGGGCCACGCCCTTTTCCAAGGGGAGATAATTATGAATTAGAGAAAAAATTAATGGCATTTTTAAAAAATCTTCTTCTCAAGAACCACTGGGCCAAGAAAGATGACACTCATGTGGAATCATCCTAAGGTAGTGTAGATTCAAATTTGTTCAAATCATGACCCCCGGGGCAAGGGTGGGGCCAAAATGGCAGACCCAAGTTTTACATAGGGATATATAGAAAAACTCTTTAAAAATCTTCTTCTCAAGAACCACTGTGCCAGGAAAGATGAAACTAATGTAAAATTATCTTCAGGTAGTGTAGATTCAAGTTTGTTCAAATCATGACCCCCGGGGCTAGGGTGGGGCCAAAATGGCCGACCCAAGTTTTACTTAGGAATATATAGTAAAACTTTTTAAAAATCTTCTTCTCAAGAACAACTGGGCCAGGAAAGATGAAACTCATGTGGAATCATCTTAAGGTAGTGTAGATTCAAATTTGTTCAAATCATAATCCCTGGGGCTAAGGTGGGGCCAAAATGGCCGATCAAAATTTTACATAGGAATATATAGGAAAACTCTTTAAAAATCTTCTTCTCAAGAACCACTGGGCCAGGAAAGACGAGACTCATGTGGAATCATCCTCAGGTAGTGTAGATTCAAGTTTGTTCAAATCATGACCCCCGGGGCAAGGGTGGGGCCAAAATGGCCGACCCAAGTTTTACATAGGAAGAAAACTCTTTATAAGTTTTCTTCTCAAGAACCACTGGGCCAGGAAAGATGACACTCATGCGGAATCATCCTAAGGTAGTGTAGATTCAAATTTGTTCAAATCATGACCCCCGGGGCAAGGGTGGGGCCAAAATGGCAGACCCAAGTTTTACATAGGAATATATAGGAAAACCTTTTAAAATTTCCTTTTTCAAGTATTCAAAGCCATGATTAGTGATATTTATATGGAATCATCCTCAGGTAGTGTAGATTCTAGTTTGTTCAAATCATGAACCCCCGGGGGGTTAAAATTCAAGCCCCCCCACCCCCCCCAACCCCCCTCAGTAAACTTTTAGTTCTGATCTGATATGTGCCTTTTCCTAGCCGATGTGCTCAGGTGAGCGCTGTGGCCCCTGGGCCTCTTGTTTTAGAATGATAAGGTATTCAGTAGTTAGGCTTTGTGTAAATGTTATTATTTTTATTCCTTACCATAGCCATATAGATTAGTCAGGGCATGTAGTGTTTTCATGCCCGTCTTTAGTCCTTCTGGCCTTCACACTGCATTTCCAGAGTTCAATTTTTAAAGAAACTATTTGATATTTTTATAAGCATTCTTATGTTGATACATATTGAGGAAAGCTCTACAACTTTAAAAAAAAATTAACCTGGACCTTTCCAAGCATTCTTTAACCTTGACATCACTTTTCTCAAAGTTGTGTTTGTTTAATTCGTTTCACAATAACTATGCTAGATATTCATGTAATCTGAAAGTGATACACAAAAACATTTTTGGGTGAGAATTTATCAACTGTGTCATGTAATACATTGATCTTCCCATTGAGTTGACTATTTATTGTATATAAAACTCAGTTTTAATGCCCTGTTCACATGGAGAGTTTAATTCAAATTAAATATAAGTAACTGTGAATTAAATTTTAACTGCATTCACACAGGGAGTTTTATGCGAATTAGCTTAATTCAAATCAATTTACTGCACATTAAATTACTTTGCATTAGCTCTGTGTGAATGCTTAGCGAAGCTAATTCAAATTAAATTTTGAGGCATGCGTAATGGCAAAATTAGGTCAATTACAACATGTCAGTGGTCAGCTTTAAGTACTTGTGCTATTTTTGAGTGAAAAATTAATGAAAATTGTGTTAAATTACTAAAATGTGTGTACAGACACAGTAACATTATGTAAAATGCATCTGCTTCTGCATAACTTGACATGAGTTGAAAATGAAGTCATAATAGCCTTACTGACACCTGATCGTAGAAGTACAATTTTAATTAAATTGCTTAAGTTGTTGTGTGAACGCAAATTAATTCGCAATTTAAAATCGCATTAGTTTGATTCGCATTAGTTTGATTCACATTAGTTTACTGCAAATGAAACTCGACGTGTGGACAGCTATTGCATAAGAAACTATTCAAGAAATTTTCTCAAATTTCATATACTTTATCAATACAAATTCTCACATTGAATTACAGTGAAATATCAGTATCTCGAAGTTGAGGGGACCTGGGCACAACTTCGAGATATCCGGGGGTTTGAGATATCCGAAGTCATGTTCCAAAGTTGATTCAATAATTTCCCGATTTTTCTTATACATCTTCATGCATAACACTATCCTGTTTTACCAAACATGTAGTCTTTACGGTAAAGATTCAAGCATATTTGTAATAAATATTAAGAAAAACAATGTTGGTGTTTTTGTAACGTGTATAGTTGTAAAACAATTTAATATACATGCCTTATTGCATATACAGCGATTTTGCATTCTCCACGCCATGCTTACGTGGTCAAACGGGATGTATCATTAGCGTTATAGTTGAAGAACCTTCTCCGTAAGAAAAGAAAAAGACGATTTTTTAAAAACTTCATTTGATGAAATTTGGTGCAAAATGTTATTTAAAACACTAAAAAAAATAATCAGTATTTAAACTGTGAACTATTAATAGCTTACATTTATTACATTACAAAGTATTACTAAGAAGCATATAGTTTACGAAACTAACAATGCAAATGGCGGTCAAGGTTATCTATTTATAAGCAGATAAACATTGATGTAATCAATCACTGCACTGTGCATTACGCACTGCAACTTAATTGTTTAAGTTTATATTTAAAAAAATCTTTTGTATTTTATGAATTTACGATTTTAATTATACAGAGCATATTATTAAATGCAATATCGGTAATACTGTCTGTATTTAAGTACCAGTCCACATAAAATTCAGACAAAGGGTGATATATGAGGGTTCTCAGAATTTGATGATTTTTCACTCATACATTTACTTTGAAGTATGAACAATGTATGTAAAAGGAGAAATGTTTTGAGTCATGGTAACCATGGAAACCAGGCCAAAGAAATTTCCTTAGCAACCGGCGGATTTTTCAGTGTTGAAGGACAAAAAATCACCTATCTTTGAGGCTTAAAGTAACTCGCAAATACCATGAGAATTATTCTGACTAATGGGTGTAATAAAGATACACATTTATTGTGTTTTAATAATGTAATAAAAAATATTTAGGTCCTAAGTCAGTTCTGTGGTAGACATTCGAAGGTACACATGTTTTACAAGTTTTGCTGATTCAGCATTTTTCGTGATTTTGGCAATATTCAAGGCCAAATTTTAATAATGGCCAGATTAATACATTTGTTGCATGTATCTCACATAAAAGTAGAGGTATTTCTCTTTGAGAATTTGAAGTCAAATCCATGGGCTCTTTTGAAAATCGAATCTGTTGCCTAGCAACAAAAATAACCTTTTTGATGCATAAAATGATAAAAAAAAAAGTAAAAGTGTACGGAAAAATCAAATGAACGGTTATTTATGATAAATAAGATACAAATTTAAAAAAAACTATAATTAAATTTGGTCTCCCTAGCACATCTCTGAATATTGCATAATTCTTTATCTCCATAGCAACGGCAGGTTCTCCATAGCAACAAGGCAAAGAAAGGTAGTTTTGGCGTGTATTCGTTTAATCTTATTTAGGCTTATTCAAATTAAGTCAGAAAAATGTGATTGAGCAAAACTGACAATGAAGTGATGGTCAATCTTAATATTTTATCTCCATAGCAACAACAGGTTCTCCATAGCAACAAGGCAAAGAAATGTAGTTTTGGCGTGTATTAGTTTAAACTTATTCAGGCTTATTCAAATTTAGCCAGAAAAATGTGACTGAGCAGAATTGACAATGAACTGTTGGTTTTATTACTGTTATTTTTTTTTTTGGTACTTAATCAACTCATATGGCAATGATTCCATGTACATGACAACCAAAGTGCCTAAGTCTCCTGTAAAACATATTTGATTTTGGGATTGTATTGTTTGTCATGGAATTGGATATTAAAGTAATATACTGATAATTGCATGGTGATAATTCGGTAAGACTTTCAAATGTTGTATCAAGTTATTAAATATTGTTCAACAGAATGAATAACGTCACTATGGAAACATTTCAAATGATATTTCCAATTGAATATGAAGATTAGGTTTTAATTATTCTATTGATACTTGTCGTAGATTGGAGAGTGTTTTTTTTTCAAACGAAAAGAAACGTTCGCGGTAGCTCAAAGGTAGCACCTACTGCGTCCCACAGCGGGATTCGAACCCGCGAAGGAAGGATCAGCTCCTTACTTCGTGACTCTAGAGAAGACACACTCACCACTGCTCCATGAGGGCGACGCCGCACATTAAAATAAATCAAAACAAGCAAATTCAAAGAATTGTGGTCCCCCGCTTTCGGTGTCTTTGGTGATGAAATGTTATTTTTTATGACATATTGTGTCTAATATGAACATCCTATCATATGTCATTTATTAAGAAATTATCGTTGAAGATGATTTTTCGAAGCATGAAACTCTAATCCTGACTGTTATAAAGTTATGGCCAAAGTTAACGTTTTTAGCTCACCTGAGCCGAAGGCTTAAGTGAGCTTTTCTGATCACATTTTGTCCGTCGTCCGTCCGTCTGTCTGTCTGTCTGTCTGTAAACTTTTCACATTTTCGACTTCTTCTCAAGAACTACTGTTCCAATTTTGACCAAACTTGGTACAAAGCATTCTAGGGTAAAGGGGAATTTAAATTGTTAAAATGAAGGGACATATCCCCTCGCAAAGGGAGATAATCAAGAAAAGACAAAAATAGGGTGGGGTCATTAAAAAATCTTCTTCTGAAGAACCACTGGGCCAGTAAAGCTGAAACTTATGTGGAAGCATTCTGGGGTAGTGAAGATTCTAAATTGTTCAAATCATGACCCCTGGGGGAAGGGCGGGGCCACAATAGGGAATCAAACTTTTACATAGAAATACATAGGAAAAATCTTTGAAAATCTTCTTCTTAAGAACCACTGGGCCATGAAAGCTTAAACTTACATGGAAGCATCCTGGTATAGTGTAGATTCTAAATTGTTCAAATCATGACCCCCAAGGGAAGGCTGGGGCCACAATGGGGAATCAAAGTTTTATATAGAAGTATATAGTAAAAATCTTTGAAAATCTTCTTCTCAAGAACCACTGGGCCAGAAAAGCTGCAACTTATGTGGAAGCATCCTGGTATAATGTAGATTCTAAATTGTTCAAATAAAGACCCCCGGGGGGTGGGTGGGGCCACAATGGGGAATCAAAGTTTTATATAGAAATATATTGGAAAAATCTTTGAAAATCTTCTTCTCAAGAACCACTGATCGAGAAAAGCTGAAACTTATGTGGAAGCATCCCGGTATAGTGTAGATTCTAAATTGTTCAAATCATGACCCCCAGGGGAAGGGCGGGGCCACAATAGGGAATCAAAGTTTTACATAGAAATATATAGGAAAAATCTTTGAAAATTTTCTTCTCAAGAACCACTGGGCCAGAAAAAGTGAAGCTTATGTGGAAGCATTCTGGTATAATGTAAATTCTAAATTGTTCAAATCATGACCCCCGGGGGAAGGGCGGGCCATTATATGGAATCAAAGTTTTACATAGAAATATATAGGAAAAATCTTTGAAAATCTTCTCAGGAACCACTGGACCAAAAAAGCTGAAACATATGTGCTCATGGAAGGATCATGGGGTAGTGTAGATTTCAAAGTGTCTAAATTATGATCAGTGGGGTAGGGTGGGGATGCATTATATATAACATGGGTGAAATCTGGTAAAGAACAGAATGGTCAAAGCTTCTCAGGTGAGCGATGTGGCCCATGGGCCTCTTGTTTAAAAGTAGGACAACTCCAAAGTCAAGATCATATTGTCAAAGTTGTTGATGAATGGTTTCCTCACAAGGATTACACATGTAAAGTATGAAAGCTCTAGCCCTTACTGTTCAAAAGTTATGGTCATGGTTAAAGTTTTTTCATAAGTACGTAAATCCTTAAGGTGGAGGTCAAAGTTGTTGATATTCAATGAAAGGACTCGCCACAAAAAATACATATGTGAAATATAAAAGTCATAGTATCTATCGTTCAAAAGTTGTGACCAAAGTTAATATTTTTTTTAAAAAAGTAAATAAAACTCCAATGGCAAGGTCAAAGGGTAAAAATTGTTGGTATCCGATGAAAGATCCTTTCAAAAGGATTACATATGTAGAGTACGAAAGCCCTAGCCCTCACCGTTCAAAAGTTTTGGTCAAGGTTAATATTTTTTCCATATAAATGTAAAAATTTAAGGTCAAGGTCAAAAGGTCAAGGTTGTTGGTATCTAATGAAAGGTCTTGCCACAAACAATACATATTTGAAATATGAAAGTCCTTGTACCTTTTATTTAAGGCCAAAGTAAAAATTTGGAATTTTTGTGTAAAAGAGGGTCAAACTACAAGGTCAAGGTGAAAAGGTTAAATTTGATGGTACCCAAAGAAAGGTCTTGTCACAAGGAATACAAATGTGAAATATGAAAGTCATAGCTCCACTAAATCAAAAGTTATGGGCAAGATTAGAGTTTTTGTGACTGATAGACGGACAGACGAATGAGATTCAATTCCCCCTTGTTTTCGCGAAAGCGGGAGACAAAAATAAGGAAAGTCGCATCGCAGTCAGGTACGGTTATTTACGTAAAATTGAAGTTTACACCATTTGAGATAAATATTGCAAGATGTCCGAAGCTAGATCATACAAATACAAATGGCTTAAATAAAACATGGCTAGTCACACAAGTAGAAACTTTATTTTTGTATGTTTTTGGTGAGATTTGCATTAATGTAGTGCAAACATATTTCAAAAATTACTCAAACAATGGTCAGAGGGTCATCTTCATGCATCCGGTTAATTCATATCTTAAAATTGAATTATTATGCATCAGAAACAAAGCAACTGACATCGAACTCATGCATGTAACACAGGGCTCATGGGTAACATCGCTCACCTAAGCACTGTGGCTAGGAAAATTCAGTAAATGCCTAAGTGGTCCCGATCCTAAAAGGGGCGGGGGGTGATTTGAACCAACTTGAATCTATGCATACTTGAATCTACACTAACTAAGGGTGCTTACATATTTTTTGACTTACTGTGTCTTTATTCCAAATAAGTTACTAAGGTATGTATTTTTGTGGTTCCACCCAATCCTGGGGGTCATGATTTTAACAAATCTTTATCTAAATTACTTGAGGATGCTAACATTTGAACAAGACCAATCGAAGCTTTTATATATTTAAAAAAAATATATTTTTTTTCCTATATATTCCTAAAATGTAAAAATTTGATCATCCATTGAGGCTGTACCCCCGGGGGTCATTATTTGAACAAACTTGAATCTACACTATTCGAGGATGCTTCCATATAAACATGACCAATCTTGGCTTTGCTGTTATTAATTTTTTTCTTTATATTCCTATGCAAGACATTGGTCGTCCGTTGTGGCCCCACCCTTTCCCCGGGGGTCATGACTTGAATAAACTTGAATGTACACTACCCGAGAATGCTTCAACATAAGTTTCATCTTTCCTGGCCAAAAGTTTTTACGTTGATACCAGTAATTTATAACGATATCGTGGTAAGAAGTATAAAATTCAAGTCCATCCCCTTCCCTTTCCCAAGTAAACTTTTGAGTGCTGAGCTGATTTATTTTTACCTAGCCCATGTGCTCAGGTGAGCAATGTTGGAGATTGCTCCCACTACTTTGATACTTGCTTGGGCCTGTTCCCTGGGTAATTGCGTTTGAAGCTCCAGAGCTACAGATTCTTGTAAACTGAATAAGTGTCAGCTAGCTTCCCAACAACAAGTTAAAGATACAAGCTTATAAATATCTATCTTTTGAAAAATGGAAATTATCTCAAATGAATACAATATATGCTAGATAAACATTACCAGGGTTAATGCTTTTATTAGGTGTACACAATTTTGTGTGCTTGCTCATTTCATATTCCTGTTTTCTTTCACTGCATTTAATTTCCAGTATTTTGCATTATTTCCGACATGCTTAAAATTTCAATTCCGACAGATTGATTTCATTTCAAATATTTTTTGTATTTCTTGGATATCTGCAGGATCACTTTCTGACAATTTTTTTGCTTACCAAACAGCTAGAAATTAAATCTTAAATAAATTTATTTCATGTTCAAAAAATAAAAAAAAAACATATTTATAATTCAATACATACTTATACAAGTAGCAATAATACTTAGTAAGTATATCAATATCTTTCCCTATGGTACATGTATAGGCATAATTGAGATGTCTTTGTATCAAAACCATTCTACTGTCTTTTGAGATGATAGTTTTTTCCTTTGGCTGTGTAAGAAGAGGGGGTGACTATTATGCCGATACTTACCTATAGAACAATATTGAAAACTTCACTACAATATACACGTGCCCCCTCAATAATAATAATATCATATGATCTTCTATTTTTTGGTTTGTTTGCCAAGGAATTTTAGGTTGTTGATAGTGCCCAAACTGAAAATATATGGTTGTAACCCTCACCCCACCCCCATTCCCACCCCCGAAATTGCATACTAAGGGTCTGTATTTACCAGAAGTGGTTTCTGTATGCCTTTTAATTTCCATCCTTGCACATCGAGTTCTAATTTAAAACTGCAATTTTAAAGGGAGATGTGCCTCTGAGAATTTCAGGTCACCTGAGTCTTTCAGGTGATATATCTCTATCTCTGTTAGTTCGTCGTCGTATGTCATTCGGCGGTCGTAAACATTTGAACATTTTTAGCTTCTTCTCTGGAATCACTGAACCAATTTCAACCGAATTTGTAAAAACCCATCTTCGGGTAAAAGAGGAACACAACATTGGGAATTTCAGGTTCCCTGAGGGGTGGGACCAAAACCACTAAAATTAATGCAGTCTTTAAAAATCTTCTTTACTTCGATCTAGACATCAAGCAGTGAAACTGTTGGATTGATTGTAATAAGCATTGAATCTTCTACACTGTACCAAAATAGTAAAATTCTTTGCCCGAGGGTCAGGGGTTCTGTATGCTAGGGCTGGGTTTAATAGATTATATGGTGAAAATACATTACTTCTTTGAAAATCTTCTCCTCTTCTCCTGGGTACATAGTTACGAAAAGAAAGAATTCCTGTTCTACAGTAGGGAATTTCATGGGCTTTGGACAGGGGTTCTGGTGTTAGGACGGAGCTTAACTGATTATATAGTTAACATTTTTATTTCCCTACTCTGTCTATGGTTATAAAGTTACCAAACTAAATAGGCGTCGGCAACCCGGGGGGGGGGGGGGGGGGGG
>PRKT01001099.1:13399-34819 GCA_003671525.1 Saccostrea glomerata
CCCCCCCCCCCCCCCCCCTCCATGTCAAGTGCTTTGGTTTAAAACATAACCCAAAGTCAATTGCAAACTCATTATTATGGATTTCAATAATTTATTTATGATTTATTCTGTAATATTTTTCATGAGTAAAGTCTTAAAGCCTAGCTACTTTCATTGGATAAAAGTAGAGCTTGAAAATTGTCAGAGATGAAAACTTTAAAATATCGGAAATGAAAACAGTTCCAGAAATAAAATGCAGCCATTGAAACCATGCACCATGAGTGTCTTGAATCTAATCCACAATATTGTACAAGTTACATAAAAACATTATCTATGGAAGACATCCTTAAAATGGTATCATATGAATATTTGCCCGTTCACACATGTAAACAGGAAATTTTGCCCCGTTTTAAATTCGCCAAGTCACAGTTCTGTTTAAGAATTAAAAATGTACTGTGTTTTTTTAACTTGCCCCATTTTAAATTCACTCACATGTAGTTGTTGCCATGGCAACATTTGATTGAACATTTCATATATTTTTTAGCACTCTTCACAAATACAATCATCAACACATGAATTTAATTTTCACTTCTATGACGAACACTGATCCATAAGTCAAATCTATTTACAGGATGCAAAGGGTACATTGGTTGCCATGCACTGGAAATCGTTGCCATGGGTTGATTAAAGACGAAAAAATTAAGATTGAACAACAGTTAATTGTCAGTTTTGCTCAATCACATTTTTCTGACTGAATTTGAATAAGCATTAATAAGATTACACGAATACACGCCAAAATTACCTTTCTTTGCCTTGTTGCTATGGAGAACCTGCCGTTGCTATGGAGATAAAGAATTATGCAATATTCAATGATGTGCTAGGGAGAGCAAATTTAATCATAGTATTTTAAAATTTGTATCTTATTTATCATAAATAACCGTTCATTTGATTTTTCCGTAAACTTTTTACATTTTTTATCATTTTATTCATCAAAAAGGCCATTTTTGTTGCTAGGCAACAGATTTGATTTTCAAAAGAGCCCATGGATTTGACTTCAAATTCTGAAAGAGAAATGCCTCTGCTTTTATGTGAGATACATGCAACAATTGTATTAATCTGGCCATTTTTAAAATTTGGCCTTGAATATTGCCAAAATCACGAAAAATGCTGAATCAGCAAAACTTTTAAAACATGTGTACCTTCCAATATCTACCACAGAACTGACTTAGGACCTAAATATTTTTTATTACATTATTAGAACACAATAGATGTGTATCTTTATTACACCCATAAGTAAGAATAATTCTCATGGTATTTGCGAGTTATTTTAAGCATCAAAGATAGGTGATTTTTTGTCCTTCAACACTGAAAAAGCCGCCGGTTGCTAAGGAAATTTCTTTGGCCGGGTTTCCATGGTTACCATGACTCAAAACATTTTTCCTTTTACATACATTGTTTATACTTCAAAGTAAATCTATGAGTGAAAAATCATCAAATTCTGAAAACCTTCATGTATCACTTTTTTACTGTTTTGTCTGATTTTTATGTAGACTGGTACTTAATTTCTGAATTGCTGTTAGTGGTTTTATCGGTCGTAGACTAAACCAACACCCAAGCTGTCATACCAATTTCCGTGTCACAGATACCCAACATAAGCTTAGGATTAATTAAGATTCCCCCGGTTTGGAGGTGTTAATTAATAGCCACTGGAGAGAAAGTGTGAAGTCACGACGCCAGGTATGTTCAGTAGACCGAAAAATTCAATGCACTTCGAGATAAGCCAGGTAAAAGTAGGGCTTGGGACTTTGAATATACTTCGACATAAGCGGGGTATTCGAGATTACCGTGTTCGAGATATCAGGTGTTTTTAAATCACATATATAGAGAATACGGCCGGGACCGGCGTTCGACTTCGACATAAGCGGGGTATTCGAGATATCCCATGTTCGAGATACTGATATTTACCTGTACTTATAATCCCTGGCTGGGGCAATCTGTCCTATGGATATTTTTTGATGATTTAATTTTGCGTCATTTGATCATGGTATAACCTGGGGTGCCTTCATCACAAATACTTGCGTCAAAATTTATCAATCTGCTTGACATTACGTTAAAAATATGAACAATTTGAAGATATTTGTAAGGGAGAAATTTTATTGTTTTCTATATTTAATGATTGAAAATTAGATTGATAAGGAATGAATTAATACTTAAGAAAAGTGGCAATTTTGTTGTGTATTAATGAAAAATATTAAAACTTTATACAGAGAATTCAGAGTAAAATGTTAGAAATTTAAATAAACCTTTAATTTATAAGGATGAATCAAATAGCAGTCCAAGCTATACTGATTTATTATACCTCAGTCTACTGATTTTTCCCATATATAAGTCAAGCAGTAAAATGTGAATAATTCCCTAGAAATCTCTGTGAATGGACTAAGTCCCCATGCCTTTAGTCAAATGAACTATTAATCCCTGCATCGGAAGCTACGGCAATTCCCCAGTTATCTGTTATCCTCTATACTTTCTTTTTGTATTGGTCTTACACGGCAATGAAACTCCCCATCCTCAATGAAAAACGCATCTAGGTAGATAATCTGGAAACGTGCAAATTGAAAATAACTGTGCGTGACTCTTTAAACTTTATACTCATGTTTATAAAGAATCAACATTTTGTGGTCCCTGGACTGGCACTTTGCTATTTTGTCAGCATGTTACCGGGTATGTTGTATTAGGATGATTTTCAGTTTAACTTGGACTTTCAGCGCTATAGGTAATTAGTGTCTGTCTAGTGGCGAATAGATTCTGATTGGTTAATAAATTAATAACATATGAGTCAGGAACTTAAAATTTTTGTTGACAACTATTAGATGACTTAAGCTCCACCTCTGTCGGGCGAGACAATGTTATTGGTTATTCAGTACACTGGTTGACATTTGCACCAATTTCTATCCATGTAATAGCTTTCATTCACGTCATTAAACGTTAGGCGGCGCTGCTGTTTTATAAGTGGTACGCGGGACGCTTGAATCCCGAAAGCGCTTGTAACTAATAAAAACAACATGGATTCCGACGCTGTGGATCTGGTAGATTGGCCGGTATCGCGCTTAAAAAAGGAGTTGGTCGATCGCGGAGCTCGGACAACTGGGCGAAAGACTCAGCTTATTGACAGGTAGTTCTATTTATCATGTAGTAATTTATTTTTGTTGCTGTATATTAAACAACGGCAGATGCATCTCAACAACGATTTTGAGTGCTGTTGTTACCCCCTTTTCTCTTTATATAGATATACACGTATAATCATTACTATATTAGATTAAGAGCCTACATCAGAAATGACAACTTCACGCCGGCGTCCATAAAACTACCTGAGCCTTCTGTGGTGGACTGGCCCACATCAGGATTTAAGCAGCTTCAAAAGGACCACAATCTTATCCTTCCTAAAATATCCAAGGAACAGATAGAGGCCTACTTCATTTACAGAATGGCTGGTATAATGAATTAGCTTGCATAAATATAGAATCTCTCATGGTTTATGGTTGGATATTAATTTTATTCAACTAGATAACATTTTCTTTTCTTAAGCCTTGAAAAAGGGATAAAAAAACACACACATCAAATTTTGATAAAAAATCACACATCTTACCACAAATCAATGGGAAATTCTTTATACAGTATGTGAAAATAAAAGGGTAAAACATGACATAATCTTTGTATATACAATTTCAATTTTTAAAAATAAGGAAAAATTAAATAATATGGATTTTTTCTCTCAATTAAATGAAAGTAAACTATACAGTGATACAATAGAGTTCCTGGAATTCAGAAATGTCATTCAACTTAAAATACATATACTTCATTTCTTTCATTCAGATGACAGACAAGCACGGAATGATTTAAAGTCTATAACAAAAGGACAACTGATGTATGAAAGTGACAGAGTACTGGCATGCTCCATACTTATTCATGATAACATATACCTAAGTGGCATTGTAGGAGCAGCAATGAAGAAAAAGGTTATATATTTTTTAATCAAGTACGACTGAAATTATTTCAATATGACAAAGTGAGCATTAGTGCTCTTCATGTTATTTATTTCAATTACATATAAATGATTCAGTTTTAGTTGTGAACGCCTCATTTAATTGAATGAATATAAATCATATAACCTGGATTGCCTACATAAAAAACATATCAGTTCAATTGATGTTTCACTTAAAATACAGCAATTTTGAACATGTTGAAGGAACAATCATTTTATTTTCTACATTTAATAACTGGAAAATAAGGAATGAACTAAACAACTACCTAAGTTATACTGGTTTGCATATAACCTGAGTTTGAAGAGTTTATGTTTTTTTAATAAACTGCTTTGTAGTTTGTAAATTAAAGTGTAAACTGCCCCAACACAGGTTATACCAGTATAACTTGAGTAGCTATTAAATTCATTCCTTACATAATATTTATTGCTACAGGTATCCTACATATACAAGATAAAACTAGACAAAAAGTCTGGAGATCCTGTAAACACACACTGTGAGTGTCCAGCAGGGAAGGGGCCTCATGGAAGCTGCAAACACATTGCTGCAGTCCTCCTGATGATGAAAGAGTTTACAGAATCAAGAGAACTCAGACTAGGGAAGTCGTGCACTGATACTTTAATGATGTTTACAAAACCAAAATCCTCCTATGATGGTAATTTATTATTCCTTTAAATAATTCAGTAAATTCTGGATATTGTACGTTTCTTTGATACCGTATAATTTAACCCATCAGTTTTAAAACATTTTTGTTCATTTCACAGTAGTGCAATTTGTTTATTTTTTTGTGTGCTTTCAAGGATCTCCAGTCAAAGCTGAAAACCTTCCAACAAAGAGAAAGTTAGCTGCAGACTTCCTCAGTGACCCAAGGCCAGAGAAAAGAAGAAACTGTCCGGGATACAACGACTATGTACAATCTATAGTTACCAATTACTGCAGCCAGTCCTCCAATGATATCTCATTCCGATACATGTATGGGAAGGCAAATATTCAGGTATATATATTTGAATGAAATAAGAAATTAATTACATTCTGGTGAAGTTGTATTTTTTAACAGTGTACAAGTAATTAATATGACAAAAAAAAAATTTTTTCAAGGCTGCTGTCAAAGATCACGACTATTGCCAATTGCCTTTTACTGAGCACTGGGTTGATGATTCCATTAAGGTACATGTGATAGATTTTGTTAAAATAAATCTAACTCTTATGATTTTTAGTTGTTTATCAATTAATGCTAATTTTACACATATAGGTAACAGAATCTGATGTAGTAAGGATTGAAGAGTCCACAAGACAACAGAGTGCAAGCCAGATTTGGTTCATCGAGAGGAAGTGGCGCCTTACGGCATCAAAGTTTGGGGAAATATGCAAGGCCACTTCTCGTCGAAATACCAAGAAGCTGTGTGCTGCATTATTGTCTGATGTTCAAATCAACAGTGAAGCTTTGCGGCATGGAAAAAATTATGAGGCAAAAGCTTTGAAAGTATTCAACAGCAAATTTAATGTAAATGCTAAGAAATGTGGGTTTTTTGTTTGTTTAGACAAGCCTTTTTTAGGTGCTTCTCCTGATGCTGTTGTTGATGGAAGTAGTATTGTTGAAATTAAATGTCCATTTAATGGCAGAAATGATGTTGTGAAACCAGGGAAAAATTTCAAATTTTTGAAATATGATGATGAGGGTAAAATTGTTTTGAAGACTTCAAGCAAATATTATGACCAGATACAAGGCCAGCTTTATGTTACTAAAAGGTCTCTGTGCTACTTTGTTGTATATACCTTAAGCGATTTGTTTGTACAGAAAATCTTGTTTGACGATGAATACTGTAACAATTGTCTCCTTCCTAAGCTAGAAACTTTTTACAAAACGTTTTTCAGAAGCTATGTTGCATCACTGTTTTAAAAGGAAATGTTATTTGTATTGCATTGCACAGAACTATCTTTCAGGAGTCCATTTGCCATTCAAAGTGGTCAATGGTCAAGAAACTTATAAAAATAATAAGTATAACAAACAGTGTTAATACATGTTTATTGCATTTGGAAATATTTATTTTATCAATGGGTACATGTCATAAATTTTTTCATAAACAAACATATATTTTATTTCATCTTGTCTAAAACCAAAAACAAAAATTATTTGTACTGATATTCCACCACAGCTCTCAAATACTGAACAGTTACAGTTTGCTAAATATGGATAAATCAATGTTGCCTTGAAGAGCATGTTTCTTTAAAAAATAGTGCATCCTAGTCATTATTGTATGTTGTACATTATATACATGTAATTTTCAACTGTACTACAGTATTTAAAAAATATATACTTTTACATGGATTTTACATGTTTTTTTTAACACTCAATGGAATAAGAACCCTCCAGTTTGTAATGTTTAGGGCTTCCACAAGAACATGAATGATCTTTATACATGTATTGAATACTGCAAAAACTTGAATGACAAGAGGCCCATGGGTCACATCGCTCACCTGAGCACTGTGGCTAGGAATAAGTAGAAATTGGTTTATTATTGAAAAGTTTAAATACAAAAGTAGTCCCATGCTATTCTTGAGAAGATGATTTTTAAAGAATTTTACTAAATATTTCTATGTAAAACTTTGGTTGGCCATTGTAGCCCCACCCTACCCCCAGGGGTCATGATTTGAACAAACTTGAATCTACACTACCTGAGGATGTTTTCACATAAGTTTCATCTTTCCTGACACAGTGGTTCTTGAGAAGAAGATTTTTAAAACATACCACCAAATTTTCATTAATTTCCAATTACCTCCCCTTGAATGAGGGCGTGGCCCTTCATTTGAACAAACTTGAATCCCTTTCACTTAAGGATGCTTTGTGGCAAGTTTGGTTGAAATTGGCCCAGCGGTTCTTGAGAAGAAGTGGAAAATATGAAAAGTTTACAACAACGACGACAACGACAGACAACGGACAAATTTTGATCAGAAAAGCTCACTTGAGTCTTTGGCTCAGGTGAGCTAATAAAAGGTATTAATCTCAACACTGAAACTGAATTTTATCCATAAATTTTCAGTACATATTAGCAACAGTTTTTTTTTTCAAATAAAAAGTAACTTTGAGTATCATCTTATGCATTCTTTGGAACAATATTTCTCCTGAAGTTTGATATGGCAAAACAAATAAATATGATACGAGACCCTAACTGAAGTTTACTTTTCGAAATCCCATGCTTCAATATTTTGAAACTCTTTGACAAACCGATGACTCTCTCAATGTGGATTCTTTTAGACGCCACTCGTCGATCATGAACCACTTCGTCTGGGTCTAATTGCGATTTTCCCTTTAACAGCGTAGGGGTATTAATATGAACATCTTGATTAGCAAATAAATCCTGAACCATAATGCCTCTATCAGCCATTATGGAATCGCCCTTTTCAAAAAGCTTTAATGTAGGCTCCAGAAGACAAGATTTTTCAATAATCTGTCTGTCAGAAGCAGAGCCACCATAAGAATCAGAAATGAAGGTTATGGCACCCTTTGGACTGCAGCCAATCATGGTCTTGAGGGTGTTTTTATGCTTATAATTTGACCAAGTCACACTCTGACAGTTTACATGGGACGGCCTTTCAATAGGTATCTCAGTGGCATCTAGTATTACTCTGGTGTTAGGGAATTTTGATTTAAAGTCTTGGGGCATGTGTTCATGGATGACAACTGGTGATGGCCAAAAGTTAATCTCTTTTAATTGAAAATACATGAAATTTATCCATGTAATAATTATTCTGGATACCGTGGACTCTGACACATTAAAAAGCATTGACAATTCAACATCTTCTTTGTCTTGTCTAAGTTTGATAAGAGTCATAAAGAACTGGTCTTTTGGATGAAGTAATGAACACTGGTATGTGAGCTCATATGCACTGGGTCCAAGGCAGTGAAAAAACATCATAAAGTGGTTGTAATCTTGAAACCCAGTGTAGTAGTTAATGATTTTATCATTATTCATGACACTTTCAACAGACAGTTTTCCGAATGTTGGAATTTCACATTGTATACCTTGGTGTTGCAGTGCAGGCTCTTCAGTTGCACATTCATCACAGTCAACAAGTTCTGATTCAGTACTAACCTCTACTTCTTGCTGACAGCCAATCTCCTGGAATGGAATTAAATTTTCTGGGTGTGTGTGCCTCTTCTTAAATCGTTTTTCTCTTGATGACTCTTCATTACTTGCGTTAAATGTAAAAATTGAAGGAACCGCATCTTCCTTTAGTCGTGATCTGTCACCTTATCAAAAAGAAATAGAATGAAATTAATTTATAAGATGAGGAAAATAGTTTGAAATTTTGATTGTAATTTTATTGAATATTTATAAAGTATTGAGCTGGATGTTGATATTTATAACCACAAGTTAAAATAAAATTAGGAAAACATATCAAAAGTTTCTTAAATTAAAATTAAATGAATTATTATTGAGTATTGTATTTATTATAAAAACAATCATCATGCTTATGCTTAGGTTGCCGAAATATATATTTGAATAATTTTACTATAGGCCCTATACAATGGAATTAAAATACTCCCAAATAATTTCATCCACTTCATCTCCATCATCCTTGCTTGCATGTCTGTTTTAACAGGACGTATATACCTGGGAAATTGAAAACAAACCACAAAGCAACACGAACAGGAATTCATTTTATTAGTTAAAAAAACAATCATAGAAAAAAATCAATGAAAATTCAACAAAAAACAATCTATGAACGTGTAATTAATACCGTGACTAACCTAATAGAGTCGTCTTGAAGTCACCGGGGAGGAAGTGGGCGTGACACACAACGTCAAATTTGCCAGGTGTCCATAGACGCTTTCTCTGGTCTGTTCGTCTAATAGCAACTCGCCATTTCAATTTCAAAGTATTATCAGACGGAAAGCGATGCCCGCCTGTATTTTTACACCCAGGAACGCAACAATATTGCGGCATCCCTCGTTGTAATGAAATCTATCGTTACCTATACAGTCAGTAAGTTAGCGTCATACGAAAACATTCAAGCGTCTTCAAGACAAAGCGTCCCGCATACCACTTATAAAACAGTAGCGCCACCTTTCGACCTAAAATGCACGGGTGGAACCTATTATATTTCAACACTGAATGAAAGCTGTGTAAATTTCAGATGCTAATTATATAATTTCAAGAATACCAAACCTTACTGAAAGTCCAAACTTACCTGAGAATTGTAATATTATTTTCTATTAATTAAATGATTAATTAATCTCTATTTGTTTGATGCCATTTTAACTGTATCAAACCTGATGCTGTTTTGTTGGGATGTTCAAAGTTTCTTTTAATAACATAATTTTAGAATATCATACTGTATGTGTACTTAAAAAGTTGGCTTCTTGTCAGCTTTGGCATGAACAACTACATGTATGTATTAATTTATGAATACTGCTAATATAGGATGATAGGATATACATACAATGTATTTAACAGACATGTGAAGTACTAATTCCTGACTACATCAGCAACTCCACATACTCATTGATTGTGCTTAATTTTGAATACTTTAATTTGATATACATGTATAGTGTAATACTCTAGCATTTTGTTTTTCTCACATCACTCACATGAATTCTTTCCTGCAGAAAAAAATATTCAAGTTTATATTTGTATTACAGTGTTTTCGAACTTTAAAGTAAAGGGTTAGAGATAAGCTGTAACAGGCTAGGAGCTGAGGTTTATGAACAAAATCTCTGAGGATCTAACAACAATTTTTTTATTTCAAAGCAGCATTTTTGTACATTGAAGTGGTCAATTTGGCCGGTAGCTGGTTCTTAGGGAAAACACTTTGTAATAGAAATTAAATTTGCAAATTTAGAAATAATTAATATAATCAACAATTGGAATTAGTATGAAAGTAAGAACTGATAATACACAGCTATCACAATACGGCATCAGAAAGTATCGAAATTATGACGAAAAAGTATCAGAGTGAAATTTATTGATATGTTATCACTCATGTCATATTAAGTAGTGAGTTTCCTTCCAAGAGTAAATTATTTAAACACATGTAGTGAGTTTCCTTCCAAGAGTAAATTATTTAAACACATGTAGTGAGTTTTATGGTCATTGTACATTTATCACACACATGTAGTGAGTTTTCTTTCTAGAGTAAATTATTTAAACACATGTAGTGAGTTTCCTCACCAGAGTCAATTATTTACACACATGTAGTGAGTTTCCATTCCAGAGTAGATTATGTAAACACATGTAGTGAGTTTCCTTACCAGACTAAATTATTTACACACATGTAGTGAGTTTCCCTTCCGGACTAAATTATTTAAACACATGTAGTGAGTTTTCTTAGCAGAGAAAATTATTTACACACATGTAGTGAGTTTCCATTCCAGACTAAATTATTTAAACACATGTAGTGAGTTTTCTTTCCAGAGTAAATTATTTACACACATGTAGTGAGTTTCCCTTCCAGACTGAATTATTTAAACACATGTAGTGAGTTTTCTTAGCAGAGAAAATTATTTACAATCATGTAGTGAGTTTCCATTCCAGACTTAATTATTTAAACACATGTAGTGAGTTTCCTTACCAGACTAAATTATTTACACACATGTAGTGAGTTTCCCTTCCAGACTAAATTATTTAAACACATGTAGTGAGTTTCCTAACCAGACTAAATTATTTACAAACATGTAGTGAGTTTTCTTTCCAGAGTAAATTATTTAAACACATGTAGTGAGTTTCCTTACCAGAGTCAATTATTTACACACATGTAGTGAGTTTCCATTCCAGAGTAGATTATGTAAACACGTGTAGTGAGTTCCCTTCCAGACCAAATTATTTACACACATGTAGTGAGTTTCCATTCCAGACTTAATTATATACACACATATAGGTAGTTTCCCTTCCAGAGTAAATTATTTAAACACATGTAGTTAGTTTGTTTTCAAGAGTCTATTATTTAAACACATGTAGTGAGTTTTCTTTTCAGAGTAAATTACAGACGTATTTACGTTTATGATTTCACCATATTTTGTACGGATTTTTAATTGAAAATATGTCTATCATTTTGCTTTGATGAAAATACGTTAATCGGAAATATGTTCGTTTGGAATTTAGCAATTAGTTTTCTTTGTTTCAATTTTTTGAAGCACTAAAAAGGGTAAGATTTCAAGTGTTTAAGTGATGTTGGGTTGCCAAAATGCTAGTATTATAAAATGACAAGGACCTTGTTGTTAAACCAAGTTTTTGTAATCAAAAAAGCAGTTTTTCTCTTTTAATATATGTAAAATTGATGGAAAGTTAAATCTTACTGGCATTAAATGCTAAACTTCACAGAGAAATCTAATAGAAAATACTGATAGACAACGTATGGGTAAACAGGTCTGCAATTATTATACCCCCCCCCCCCCTTGAAAAGCGGGAGGGTATATAAGATCATTTTGTCAGTCCGTCCGTCTGTTACGCTTTGGGGTACCCATCTCCGATCGGCAACTCTTCTCATACCTTTGAATGAAATTTGATGAAACTTTCACAGAATCTTTATTACATATTGCCATTGTGCACCTCCTATTTTACTTTATGATTCGACACATATTTTGGGTTTATATAAGCAAAACATGGACACTGTCATTATTATTAATTTCAGTTAAGTGTGAAGTTTTGCATAACGTCATGATCTTTTTTGTCAGATGCATCCAGCGTACACAATTCACATTATTGGTCAACTCGTATTATCAACATTGACACCGAAATACATGTAGTCTGTTGCACAAGCAACCAATCATGGATAAGAGGAAAGTTCTAGTCGTAAAGCTTATGGTTAGGAGGCGTCTACAATTTACCTTGAGCACAGCTGTCAACTAGATCGTGACGTAACGTAAAACTTCACACTTAACTTCAAACTAGAATATATTCATATGGGAGGCTGGAGATTCAATTAGTGAGCTCATTGCTCACAGTACCTCTAGTTTAAACACATGTAGTGAGTTTCTTTTTCAGAGTAAATTATTTAAACACATGTAGTGAGTTTTCTTTCCAGAGTAAATTATTTAAACACATGTAGTGAGTTTCCCTTCCAGAGTAAATTATTTACACACATGTAATGAGTTTCCTTGTCCTTGTTGTCTGTATACATTTATCATACACGTAGATAGTTTCCTTGCATTGGTTTATTATAATATTCTGATCAATGGTTGGAATGAGTTTCTGTTTCAATATTTTCGATCATAATTATAGACATCAAATTTTAACTTCTTAAGGGTACTTAACACAAACAAAAGTTTGATGCATGGATTGATAAATATTTTTTGACCGATTTTGATTTGAAATTACAAAATAATAAATCCCTGAAATATAAAGAAATCGTAGGTTTTCCTTGGTGCTTACATATTGTAGTTATGAAACTTTGTTTTGCTTTCTATCTAATTACATATAAAATTTTGCACAAATTTTGAACCTTATGACAAAATCTTACAAAATTCTCCGAATAAACTTGGTAAACATTATTCAGGTTACCAATTGAATTGTAAATCTATGAGAAATATAGCTGGTTTCTGAAAACTGTTTGTTTGTGTAATTTATTTTTGAAGCATAATTTTGAAATTTTAATTTTTTTTTCATTTGAGAATTAATTTTCATGATTTCTCTACTTTTCAGGGCCACAACATAAGGGTTCATAGGGAATTTCACCAACTCCCGAACAATCAAGGCCAAGCAAGTTTCAAAGCTTCTCCATAGTATGTAGACAATGGCACCATTCAGAAGTATAGGGGAATGGACTTTGATGAGATTGATCTTTCTGACAAAGGTATTTATTAAAATATTTTCTTTTTTTTTTCCCTGAAAAAGGTATTTCTTTTTATTTTTTTTTTCATATTGGAATATTGGTTTTTCTTAAGCAGCTGTTTTAATATTTAAAGATTGAATTGTATGATATTAGATGTCATCAGGGACAAAAATATTTAGTCTTCCTCAGCTTTGTAAAATTATCTGACTTTACATGTGTATCCATTTTATGGACAGTGATTTGTCTTTAGAAGTTTAATATTTTGTTATCTAATCAGGTTGTAGTTCTCTGCCTCATGAAACAGAAAGTAAAAAGGGCAAGATCAAATTCACACCAAGAGGTAATTTTTTTCATCACTGGTAGATCATATTCTCTTTTGGCACATTATTCACTTGTTCCAATTAAAGTAATTCCACCCTCCTATGATGTCATAGGTTTTTGCAAAACTGTAATTATTTTATATTCATACCTAATAGAACAATATCTCTTGGAACAATGCTTTACAATAGGTGTAATGATAAATATTGTTAAGTTAAAGAATTTATAAAATGCATATTTTCGATATTCAATCAATTATTCAATCTTTAAAGGTGTTGACAAGGGCAATAACTCCTTCTTAGGTCTCTTCATTCAGGCATTTGCTTTATTGTAAAAGAGTTTCCCTGATATTCACAATTCAAAAGTATCTTTTAAGTAGGAAGTATTTAGGAACACTCAGCATCAGAATTATACATTTTGACCAGTTTTTACATATTTTTATGATACTGTTTACAAAAAATGTGCGATTTTTTTTTTGGTGACATACACTTCTGTTTATTTATGTTTCGCATCTTAAATAATATGGTGACCTATACATTTTTTGCAATACTTGGAAAGTTTAAAGTATATCAAATGAAAATAAATGCAGTTTTTGTACTTTGAACCTATAAAATTGTGATGGTGGAATCACCTTAAGTACTGGCAATTTTTAAAAGTATTTTTTATAAACTTATGATATCTTAGGTATTCTTGAATGTTTCACATATTAAAGTTTACTGAAGGTCCCTAGTGCCTGATATCAATTAGTAGTGTTGGCAAGGAGTACCCGGTTAACCGGTCAACCATCGAACGTTGCGAGTATCGGTTAGTAAAACTGCTATTCGGTTACTCGGATAAAATAAATTCTACATAGTTAAGGAATAGTAAATGAATGTTTTATAATTTGTAAATGTATACTTACTTACACATTTCCCTAATTTTAGGTACCGTTAGACTTGATTTAGTGCATGGTTGTAGTGAATAAAAGCGTTTCGATTAGTTTTCACAGTTTATATAATTGATAGCTTTGATTGCTTGGGGTATACATATTTTGATGGCCTGAGTTATAATTACTTCATTTGATAATTTAACAAGATGCCACCGCAGACATAATAAGCTTGGAGTTGTAACAAAAGTACAGCTGATTCAAAATCTGTTAAATTACCTAAGCTTAAATTATTCGGAAACTTGCGGCAAACATATTATTTTGGTGTGGGGAATGCAATACTTGAGCCTTTCTGTTTCCTTAAAATACCAAGATCAAAATCCGTCTGTAAAAAAACGCGAGATTTTTTTCAATTAATCAATTTTGGATGGAATTGAAATTGGAAAAAAGGTTTGTGTTTGAAAAGAAGCAATTACGTCGCGATCAAGTTTGATTTTTTTTAACTCTGGTCTCCAGACGGAGAGACGCGGTGAATAAGATGAGGAGAGGACTGTTTAATGTTAATTTAAGAAACAAACAGCAATGTTAAAAAGTTCATTTCATAACTTCGTTATTCAAGAATTCAATCTTGTAAGGCATGAAGGCTAAAATAAATTAAAAAAATATTGTATGTGCAGTACGTTGTTTCACTTTAATGTTAAATGAAGTAACATAAAATCGGCCTGGAAAGATGTCTTTCTTCTATCATATAAATATTCACATTATTTGCTCGGAATCAAGCTTAGAAAATCCCAATTTATATTGATAAAATACTGGTCCGTACTGAGATGATAATACTTTTTTGTGTTCTGTATATATTTGAAGTCAATAGTTGTGCATTCGTATTGTCTGTTTCAGACCTTCTTTCAAAGGCATTTCGATTTAAAAAGTTAAGTTTGATTTTAGAAAAAAAATAACATTATCTTAACACTTTTGCTAGCAAGCTCGACGTGAAATTTTGTAGGCTCAGACCTGCTACCATCGAATAAATTACGACTTAGAATAAAAAGCAAAAATAGGGAAAAAACGAAATTAAATTTTTGTTTCAAAATTATAGACAGAAAACTACCCATGTCAACATGTATTAAACCGACAGTTTAAGTACAAATGACAGGTGTTGACATTACATAAACTAAATGAAAGTTTTACATGTATTGAGTAATGTCTCTATAGGGAAATAATCGGTACTTAATACATTTTACTCTGTTTTTTTTTTTGTAACATATCTGGAAATGTCAGTCGCTATTTGAACAACTTATTTCAAGCAATAAATATTTGACATAAAATTACCAGGACATAAATAGATATATTCATGGGTTTTTTTTTTTTTTGTCTTAGAAGTTCACTTTACATTCAACTATTTCAAGCCAAGGTACGAGGGTTTTTCAATATAATATGTAATGTATTTTATGTATAGTATTTTTTCACATTTAAACGCTCTATTCCCCTATTCTAAGAAAGTCCTGTGATATTTCGTATTGTGCTCGCAAAGTATTAGTATTTATTTTTAAGAACATATGATACAAACAAAACAAGAGGCCCAGGGGCCACATCACTCACCTGAGCAATTGGCTAGGAAAAAGGCACATATCAGATCAGAACTGAAAGTTTACGGGGGGGGGGGGGCTTGAATTTTTAAATCCCAGGGAGTCATGATTTGAACAAACTAGATTCTACACTACCTGAGGATGATTCCCTATAAATATCACTGTAAGCATGGCTTTGAAGTACTTGAAAAGAAGATTTTAAAAGGATTCCCTATATATTCCTATGTAACACTTTTATCAGCCATTTGGCCCAACCCTACCCCCAGGGGTCATGATTTTAACAAACTTGAATCTACACTACCTGAGGATGATTCCAGAAAACTTTCCTCTTTTCTGGCCTAGTGGTTCTTGAGAATAAGATCTTTAAAGATTTTTCTTATATATTCCTATGTAAAACTTTGATCGGCCATTTTGGCCCCATCCTACCCCTGGCGGTCATGATTTGAACAAACTTGAATCTATACTACCTGAGGATGATTCCACATGAGTTTCATCTTTCCTGGCCCAGTGGTTCTTGAGAAGAAGATTTTTAAAGATTTTTCCTATATATTGCTATGTAAAATTTTGATCGGCCATTTTGGCCACACCCTACCCCAGGGGGTCATGATTTGAACAAACTTAAATCTACACTACCTGAGGATGATTCCAGAAGACTTTCCTCTTTTCTGGCCCAGTGGTTCTTGAGAAGAAGATTTTTAAAAACGCCATTAATTTTTCTCTAATTCATAATTATCTCCCCTTGGAAAAGGGCATGACCCTTTATTTGAACAAACTTGAATCCCTTTCACCTAAGGATACTTTGTGGCAAGTTTGGTTGAAATTGGCCCAGTGGTTCTTGAGAAGAAGACGAAAATGTAAAAAGTTTACGACGACGACGACAACGCCAACGACAACGACAGACGACGGACAAAATTTTGATCAGTTAAGCTCACTTGAGGCTTCGGTTCAGGTGAGCTAAAAAGGATGCCTTGATTGGTATACAATTTGTTGGCCTGTAGCTTATTTCATTGAAAATGATGCAAATGATAAATTTCTAGAATATAAAGTAATTGTTAACCTTCTATGATGTTCAAAGTACTGCCTCTATAAATCAATCCTTTTAAATCTATACAAATATTTGTCACCTCATGTCCCATCCTTGTGAAAATTTAAAGAAAAAATTTAAAAACTACGCGGTGAAACGTGTTCGTTTTATTGATTAAAACATGACTCATATTGTTATTTTTATTTTTTTACAAAAATGTTTTTGTATCATCTGTCCTTGAGTAAGTGTGGTAAGCACACTGAGGTGAAAACTGTTGATGGTTGATCTCTTTAAATGAAAAAAAAAGAAGAGCTTACGTTATGTAATAGTATTTTAAACAAAACGTCGAAAATCTCATAATAAAGATTTAATATTGATATGTGAAGAATTGATTTTTACTGCTGTTTAATTTTATGATGAATAAGAAAGAGAAAAAAGAAATTAAATTAAGATCTTTTCCATCGCAAATATTTGCTAAACCGCAGTTACAGTGGGATCTTTGTATTCTAAAAAGGTATTTAAAAGATCAAAACAGATATTATTAGATATGTCAAGGTAAGATATAACTATACATGTCTATGGGTATTCTCAGAGATGAGTATGCCGTTGTGTTCTGAACATCAGTACAAGAAACATATGAAAAGAGTAACAGGGGATGCTTTGAGGATTTGAACATATTGAAAATCTGTATAACGTACGTATCTTATTTTAGATAGCTTATTGCATTATTTATTTAACAACCCTCGTTCAAGGAATTCATTTACAATTTTCATCAAACAAGACAATGAAAAAAACAAACAGTTAATAAATGTTTAAAGCTTACAAAAACTAACACTTTATAAGTTGCTAAAGATGAGATTTGCTTGACACAGACGTCAAACTTCATATAACTTTCAGGGCGGAATCCTTAAGTCTGAGAAAGGTTGCAATTTCCCATCTTATTGATTGCAGTATATGTTCTCCGTGGTACTTTGAATGTAATCGTACACACATTTTATGGCAAAGCTGTATTCATCCTAAAAATATAAATACATAAAAATATATATATCATTAGATATATATGTAAATACATGCACATGTACGAACGGCTATCAAAATTTCTCGGACTGATGTTATGATCTTAATACTATTAATTCTCTGCTAACAAAACTATTAAGGAACATAAGGAACATAAAACAGAAAATGGGAAAGCATTGAAAAAGACATAACTGCACAAAAACGTTTATCCAGCATTAAGAACTTTAACTGATCCCAAATTTTAACCTGGTAATTCCTTAGCTGAAATTGCAGCATCTGAAACCTAAACTAGTATAATTATAAACATTATCAGCATTTTGCATGTTTAACTAATCATTGTATTGCATAAAATTACTTGAAGAGAAAACTGCACTTTTACCTTTAATCTTGTACATTGACACCGACAACGAGAGTATCACATAAGCCCCCCACCCCTCCCCCCCTCCCCCTTTAACTTCGTTGAGGCGAGTTAAAAACGTCATCGTCGATGTTGCTTACAAAAACATTAACAAATTTGAGCTGAAGATTTAGTTTTTTATTGAGGAAAAAGATGATTAATGCATGTACTTAATGTTAAAAAAATAATTGATGTAACTCAAGTGGCTTTAATTATAAAGGTCATCTAAAAAAATTGTTTGTTAACCTCTCAAATATATAATTTCTCATTTTTTTTTCTGAATATCATGTATCTTACGTAAAGATAAAACAGTTAAAGATCTTAACTAATTCTAAAAGTTGTACATTTATTAAACACTTACAAAGCTGGAAAAGAATTCTGGTCTCCTAACTTGAAGTTGTCTGACGACAGTGAAGATATCAACACAGTTGTCCGTGTTAAGCTGTTGTATAACGTTATGAACGGCACAGAAAACTCCACACAGATACGCTCCATTGCTAAACAACAAGCAATACCAACTTATGTACACGTTTAGGTTACAATCTTGTTTAATAATGTTAATAAAAGCATTTTCTCCATGAATGGTTTCTAGAAAGCTTACATATAATATTTTTCTAAAACTTAAACAGGTAAACTCAATAACAAAGAACTTGTCACATGCATAAATGATATCAATTACTAAGACTTTTTAAAACACTATAGAAACAGAAATATTTGTCGTCCGACGGATTAAATTTCGTTTATTCGTAGTTGATAATCAAAAACAAAAATAAATTCCACTCGATTTTTTTCTTTAACATTATTTTTGGGTCGGTTAAATTTGGAAACAACGCTTTTATTAGCCATGATATTTGTGTTTGTACAGTAACCCCCAATGCGATTTTTCCTGATAAGGAATCAAATATGAAGAATTTTATCTAGTTTATAGGAAAGCTTAATTCAAAATATTTCTTTTTTTTCATATAACAGAGGGTATTTTTTTTGTTACATAGTTATCACTCTAAATATTCAGTATCAATCGATAAAAAAATGTTTAAACAATTTTGTTTTTTAGATTATCTAAGGAATGACTCTAATTCTTGATTATAAAGCGTAAACCGACGCAAACCAGGTTATCATCGAATAATTTGGCCAAGAATTAGAGTCATTCCTTAAAATTTAATTTTATAATAATTAAACAAATGTCAGTGAAAAATTGTGTTGCTTTTTATGAGTTCAAATTTGCGGCTCAATAATACACCCCTAGTAATGGAATTGATACGAAACAAGGGGAGGTAAAAACTGATATACAGATCTAGCAGCCATGATGTTTGCATACACGAGGTTAGATCGAGCCACTGTTTGAAGTTAAAGGTACATTTATTAAATCTGTAATTTCCCTTGAATTCCAAGGACTGGAAATGCGGGGATTGCATGGATACAGATGATTCAGCTGGTTACCAAGGGGGGTTGTCCCAATACAAAACCAGGTTATTAAGAAATAATCTGCGTTCCTTTTTTGGTAATCAACCAACGAGAGACTAGAATACAAACAAAATTAAATTATATGATAATAAAAGTTACCTGCTGACTATTGTGATAGGATTTTCTGTCTTCAAGTTTAAAGCAGCAACCACAAGATTCCGAATCTGAAAAGTGTCAAGAGGCTTTCCGGATATTTTAATTCCGACCTTTGGTTCGATAACAGTTACAGAATGAACGTCATCTTCACTCTAAAATGAATGTTATTAAAAATGTGTTACATTATGCATGTATCTCCCGTTTACAAATATGTTAAAATCACAATACCTAAAATATGATATACCAAGCAATTACATGCAGTTCATGTTCAAAAATCACTATTTTTTAAAAGGGTAATTGCTCAATTTAACAGAAAAGGGGATTAGTTCAGAGATATTAATTGATGTTTTTAATATGTCGTAACATTAGGGAATGTTTACAAAAGTAGATTGCAATGTTACATCGCACTTTGAAAAATTACGCACTTTGAAAAAAAATTCAAAGTGCGTTAAATTCGGGACCAAATCAACGAACTTTGAAAAAACTAAAACATTTCTTTTCAAAGTGCGTTAATATCGATTATATTAACGCACTTTGAAAAAAATATGCATGGCTTGGTCAATATTCTTGCAAATCTTGGGTATGTTAAAAAAAATGAACCTGTTTAATAACTCTTTGGTGATGAGATCACTTCAAGATGTGAAAGTGAGCGATTTTGATTTTTCCGTAATTTGAAAATTATATCTCTCTTAAATGTTTAACTGAAGTTTTGCAGTTTGTATGCATTTTATATGTAAACTAAAATTTATTGAAAGTTTTCAACGTCATACCAGTTATGCAAATACATATATTAGGGTGTAGCATAAGCATCAGTACCGGGAAGAGGGGGGGGGGGGGGGGGGTTCTCAGGAACTCAAATGTTTTGCAAAGCTATATAGGCATTGAAAATCGGGGTTTGCCATTTAGGGGGATGTCCACTTTCAATTTGCTATGGACGACTATGTACAATGTATATGTATATAAAAAAAAGGGTTGGGCTGAGAGACCTTCTACTCGCCTTCTCCATGTTCCCAATGAAGTTAAATAAATACATGTAAATAAAATGTTTTTCGAAAGATATACATAATAAAAGTTTATTCTCTTTATTACTAAAATCTAAGTATAGAGTTTTTTTGTTTTATATATTGAAATATTATTTTTAAATAATATGTTTTATGGCATCATTGTATCGCAGCATCTATTTTTATCACAAAATCTATTTATAGTATTCGGTTTTTATAGTTATTTTTAGCCTGAGGGTCCATCTGTATCTATTTTTATAAATATTTGTCCTTGTACCTCATCATTAACCAATGAAATTGCAGAACTGTGATCACGTGGAAGTCACTTTTGTCTTTACCATAGTACATGAAGGACGCTTTTATGTAAACAGAGCGATTGTTTGTGTAAAAAATTAATACTTTTGGCCGTGAACTTTAAGTAAAGTAGGAAGTGATGTACGCGGGAAGATTTGTTATAGCTTAAAGAAGTGATATTGAATGTAAGTGCGTTTATTTACACTCATTTTATTTTTTCTTATGTGGATTACTTAACCATCGGCGGCCGAGGTACGGACATTGGGGAAACTGGTAATTAGTAAACATGGTGGATCCAGCAGTGGTAGGCATTATCGGACATTCATATGTGAGACGTTTAGAACGATTTGTGTTACAAAACCCAGTGTATACAAACCTGTCGTTGGATGAAGACCTCTACAGAGTTTATTTTCGGGGTCAGGGAGGTTTGACAGTCCGTCGTCTGTCCAACTCGCCAAATCTGTGCATGTTTCCTATAGTTCCTACAGTGTGTTTTTTGGACATCGGGGGAAATGATGCTACAACTCGTCCAGCGGAGGATATTTCTAAGGACATTGTTTCGTATGC